>BOPN01008481.1:0-7500 GCA_017312705.2 Penaeus japonicus | reverse complement strand
CCTCTTCTTCCTTCACCTCCTCTTCCTCCTCCTCCTCCTCTTCCACATTCTCCATCTGCTTCGACCTCTTCCACTTCCATTTCCTCCTCCTTTTCTTCGTTGATCTTCACCTTTTTTTCATACTCCTACTCCTACTCTTTATCTCCCTTCTTCTCCTCCTTCTCCATCTTCTCCTCTTCTTCTTCCAACCCCTCCACCTCCTTCACCCTCCTTTCCTCTTCTATTCATTCCCTATTCTAACAATATCCTTCCTTGCAGAAGCTTACCTAAAGGTCAGAGCTTCCTTCGGGATAATAAAATGTCACCTTGGAATTCCTGGCTGGACTTTGCGCAAGCTTTGGTCCTGCCGCTGCTCTCGTTTCTGTACGTTTTTGTACCTTTATTTGGTCGTGTGTGTCTGTGCGTGTGGTTGTGTGGGTGGTTGTGTGTGTGTGTGTGTGTGTTTGTGCTTGTGTGTGTGTGTGTGTGTGTGTTTAAGTGTACGTAGTTTTCTTTGTTTTGTGTTTTTATTTGTTTTTTATCTTGTTTTTTTTTTGTGTGTGTGTTTCGTCTTTTTTCTTTCCCTATCTTTTTTTTTTTTTTTTTTTCCTCTTCTTTCGTTTTTCTTTGTTTTGTCTTCTAGTTTTGTTTATATTTTGTTTCGTTTCCCTCCTGTTTCGTTTTCCTTGTTTCATTTTTCTCTCGTTTCGTTTTCCTCCTGTTTCGTTTTTGTCTTATTTTGTTTTCTTCCTGTTTCGTTCTTCTAATGCCTTATTTTACTATGTTTTATTTATGCGTTGTTTCGCCTTTCTCTACATTTTTTTTGACATTTTGTTTTTACTTTCTTCTTAAAGATGAACTCATTTGGAGATTGAGGAACGGAGGCTTGTGTGTGTGTGTGTGTGTGTGTGTGTGTGTGTGTGTGTGTGTGTGTGTGTGTGCGTGTGTGTGCGTAGGACGCGTGTGCCTGGGATGCGTGTACGTGCGTGCGTGTGATGCCTGACCGGTAGTCCGTCCGTGCGTGCGTGCGTGCGAAGCGTGTACGTGCATGGCTGTGATACGTGCCGTGAAACCTCAAAGATGAATCCCCGAACCATTTCCTTACCTTGAAGGTCAACCCATAAACAAGCAATATCGCCACTGTTGGGGAATTTTCTTTGAGACTTATTATGATTTTAGATCACTAAGTCATCCTAAGAGCATTAAAAAAGAAAGGTAGCTTGAGGTTTAGTTAATTGTATGAATCATCTGTTCAGTTTTCGTAAAAAAGGCGGGCAAGTCGATGGTTCATTCAAAGCGAGGAAAGTGTGTCGTATTTTCCATGTTTCGAAGCTTCATTTTCTCGATTCTTTTTGTCTTTATTTCTTTCTTTCTTTTCATTCCCTCTTCGTTATGTTTTTTACGTCTTATCCTCGTTCGATTTTTTTTTTTTTTTTCATCTTTTCTTTCTGACTTTTACTTTGTTGTCCTTTTTTTCTTTTTTCGATTCCTCTTCTTTTGTTATTATTGTCATCATCATTGTTATTGTTATTATCATAATCATCACTAACACCAAAATAATTATTATTATCATTATTACTATAATCATCATTATCATCATTACTAGTATAGCTATTCATATTATCATTCCTATCATTATTGTCACCATCATCATCATTACCATTATCATCACTAATTTCATCCTCATAATCATCATTACAGTTACCATTAGTATGATTAGTAGGATTACGAATATCACTATCATCATTATTATTATCATCACCATTATCATCATCATTCATAGCATCATAATTCTATTTTTCTGTCTATTCGATTATGATCTCAAAGTCAAATTAATTAAGATGAGCAATAATCATGATGATAATGATGGAGATAATAATGATAAAGATTATTATAATAATGATAAGGTATGAATATGAACACGAATGATGCTATTAATAGTAATAATAATGATGATGATGTTAAAAAAATGATAATAATAATAAAAATGATGAAGATAGTATTAATGATAATGATAATTATAATAACTATCATGATAATAATAAAAATCATAATAATAAGGATGGGTGATAAATAAACAGACAGAAGAATCAAAACAAAGAAAAAAAAATTATCTGATAAAATTGCTACCTTATGAGACGCGTTTAGATCCGTTTAGAAAAAGCGCTGGAATCCACGGTGCTGGATCTTGTAAACATTTTATCGTTTATTTTGATTTCTACGATAATATACCGGTTTGTTAGCAAGCATATGTAGGTCAGAGTGTTTATATAAGATTTAAATTTTAAGAAGAAAATGCATTTCTTTGTCTGGTTCGTCGTATCATAAATGATTTTGTTATTTTTTAGTTTTGCAAATTTCTGTCTCTATATGTTCTCTCTCTCTCTCTCTCTCTCTCACTCTCTGTCTCTCTCTCGCTCTTTATCTGCCAATATGTCTGTCGTTTTCTTTCTTTTAAGTAATATAACACAAAAGCTAGAAAACTCAGCTTTTCCCAAAAAATAGAAAACGAATTTCATTAAAATACGGTATGAATATCAAATACACGACGTTAAATATCTTTTCATTTTTTTTTCTTCTTTCTTTCTTTATCTTTTTTTCTCAATTCCTATCACTCCTTTATGCAAAGTTAACTCTCGATTTCACAAACGTTTCACTTCGCAATTGTGTTTATCATAAAAATGCCTCATTACATTATAGAACTGATAATGTGAACTTTAAATACATGCAATTGCATTTTTGATATTTTTGAAGCCATAATGTGAATTCCAAAAACATTTGATTGAATCATATATCTGCTCAAAGATGAGTATTTTTCTTCTTCTTCTTCTTCTTCTTTTTATCGGATCAAATGTCAGAATAGCGTTGATTCCAAAGTATCAAATTGCATGTCTGATGAAGATAATGTTGAAGTCAAAGGCTTTGGAATCATTCAACTACATCGTTTATGTGAGAGAGAGAAAAAAAAATCTTCTCATTTCAGAGCCATTAAAGTGATATTCCTTGTGATTAGACATCGTTGACTCCACGTATGTTGTATTACTTCATGTGTTTACCTCGATCAGAGTAACTTTATGGCAATTCATTTCCTTCGTTTCCTCTTATGTGCGAATTAAGATCGTGTTTGCATCATCCTCGTGGAGAGAGATAGGGGAGGGAGAGGGAGGGAGGGAGAGGGAGAGAGAGAGAGAGAAAGAGAAAGAGAGAGGGAGAGGGAGAAGGGAGGGAGAGAGAGGGGGGGAGGGAGAGAGGGAGGGGGAAGGGAGAGAGGGAGAGGGAGAGAGAGAGAGAGAGAGAGAGAGAGAGAGAGAGAGGGAGAGAGAGAGAGAGAGAGAGAGAGAGAGAGAGAGAGAGAGAGAGAGAGAGAGAGAGAGAGAGAGAGAGAGGGGGGGAGGGAGAGAGAGAGGGGGAGAGAGAGAGAGAGAGAGAGAGAGAGAGAGAGAGAAGGCAGATAGAGAGAGAGGAGAGAGAGAGAGAGAGAACGAGTGAACGAAGGAGGGAGGGAAGTATACAGACAGAGATGGAGGGAGGGAGACAAAGAGAGAAGGGAAAAACAAAGAGGTAGAAAAAAAGAAACTTGAGTGGAATTCGCAATAAACAAGCTACGTTCTGGTACTTTGCTTGCAAACAATAGCAATGATAAAAACGAAGGCGAAGTTGTCATGTAGTAAAAAAAAAAAATAAAATAAAAATAAAAAGAAGAAGAAGAAGAAACTGGTTAGGACGATGTGACAGCTTCAAGAAATTACAGGATGTTAAAAATAAGATTTTAAAAAAGGGGAAAAAAAGTTACATTGCTATAAAGTCCGACTTCAAACCGCCATTTTTCCTTACGCAATTGAGCGCGCGCAAGCCGATGCTCATCTTTTCCGAGAACAAAGAAAACCGGGAAATCAGATTACAGAAGCGTTTAAGGTTGCAAAACGGATATTTTCAAGTCTTTATTGCATTTCTATTTCTTCATATACTGAGTCTCTCTTTCATCTCCTCTTTCTTCCCTTTCTTGTCTTTTCCTTCTACTCCTCCTCCTATTCTCCATTTCTATTCTTTTCTTTTTTTCTCTTCCTCCTCTTCTTCTTCTCCTTCTTCTTCTTCCTCCTTCTCCTCCTCTTCCTCTTTCGCCTCCTCTTCCTCTTTCTCCTTCTCCTCCTCTTTCGCCTCCTCTTCCTCTTCCTCCTCCTCTTCCTCTTTCTCCTCCTCCTCTTCCTTCTCTTCCTCTTCTCCCTCCTCCTCCCTTTGAAAATTTTAGTAATGATATGAAAGTTACTATTTAAAGAAGTGATAAAGCAGACATTTTAGAACGCAAAAAAAAGCTTGGTGACAAAAAGATTTAACTAAGTTTCTTAATTAATGGTTATCACAGCCAAAACAGACGATAAAGTCAATAGTATTTCAAGAAAACTTAATACTACAAATTTACTTTCTTTAATTAAACTGACATTCCATAATAGGATACGATACATATTGAACTATAAATGATAGAAAAAAACATTACAAGAAAAGGAAATATATATATATATATATATATACATATATATATATATATATATATATATATATATATATATATATATATATATATATATATATATATATATATATATATATATATATATATATATATATATATATATATATATATATATGATGAAAGATAAGATTAGAGTTAAAAGAAATCGAACAAAAAAAATAAAAATTATGGAAATCAATAAATCTAAAATTATAAAGGAAATTATCGAAAATTAGATAAAAAGATAAAGAAAGAAAGAAAGAAAGAATATAACAAAAAATAACACGAAATCGAGACTGACGTTTTCCAAAAATAAAATGTCAAAAACAAAATAAAGGCATGGAAAATAAAAAAAAACACATAATAAACAAGAGAAAAACAACCTTTTCAAAAGGAAGCTTTACGAAAAAACTTGAATCTGGTTTCTGAGAGGAATTTATAAATCATTTAAACGTGACAGATAGATAGATGGGAATAAAAAAAATTGTGTTTTTTGTGATTTAACAAGCTTCTTTTGCTAAAGATAAATTAGATGAACTGAATAAATAGATCGGTGGACAAAACAAAGGCTTTTTGGCTAGTATGTTTGTTTGTTTTCATTATTTTACAATAAAGTTTCTTCTAGAAGAAAGAAAATGATAATCGAAAATAGGAGGAGAATGATATAAAAGTGATTTAGATATTTTGTCGTAATTCAGTTCGCTTGTTCGTGTACTCGAGATGTAGAACGTTCGTTTCCTGCTTGCTGAAATGTCAAAGGACATTTTGATAAAACACGATCATAAAAACGCTTACACGATACTTGCCTTAGTTTCTTCTGATCCTTTGAGATCAAGGAAAGAAATCTATACCAAGAAGTTTATGTGTCCTATAAGGTGTTCCTATAATCTACGATCGGATTCGATCCTATGTATAGGCTCCTATTTTTTTCATCTGGTATGGAAGGCGTTTCTACGGCTATAAGTAAGACAGAATCTCATCGTCTATACAGTTATGTTCGTGATTTCATATCATTCGTGGTTTGTCTTTTCTCTCGAGTATGTGATTATATCGGTCTGTGTATATTTTGGAGAATTAAAACTCTTTGAATACATTATTATACATCAGCATTTGACACATCGCAGCATTCACGACATAATTCCAATATATGAACATAAATAATCTAGTGTTATATGTTGTATATACACACTTATATGAAGGGTTTTATGTTATACAGGGTTCAACGTCATACAGGCTTCGGCATTATACATAATTTGATACTGTATAAGGTTCAACGCTTTGTGACGAGCGATGTTGAGTGTTTAACATTAAACAAGGTTCGGTGGTATATAGGATCAAATGCTATGTAGAGTTCGTTTATCTACAGTGCTCAATACTATATAGAGACCTGTGCAATGCAAGGATTAAACGCTGTACAGGGCTCGATACTCTGAGGTTAGAAAATGCTCAGTTTCGTTTGGAATTTAACACTATACAGGATTCAGTACGGCACACAGGTTAGAACTTTATGACGTTCAGCGCTGTATAATTCCCAGTGCTATTGAAGGTTCAATGCAATAGAGTGAAATCATTATCTGATTTTATGGAGGAAATGTTATCATACTCATTATTGAAATCTAAACCTCCTGAGGACAATGAATTATCACCACCTCCTTATTATCCTTTTCCTTTAACAAAATGTTGATTTTTCTTTAATCGCTATGTTCACATCTATCATTCCCTTTATCTTCATTTCCAGCATTTATGCGAGTGTGACGAAACTGTATATATAATCGCGCAGAAGGTTTCCATTATCGTGGTCATAATACGTCTTTGATCACTATTTTTTGCTGCGTTGAAATTTCCTGTTGTAGTCTCTTCGTTTTAGTTTTTTATCCTTTTTTGTTTTTAATATTGATTCTCTTATTTTTTCCTCGCTTTTTTTCTCCCTTCCGTCCCTCTTCCACTCCTCCCTCCCTGCACTCTTCCACTCCCCTCCATCCGTATCCCCGCTTTTATCCCTTTCCCCACTCTCCTACCCCCCCCTCCCCCACTGACTCCCCTCTCTCTCTCCTCCGTCCCTCTCCCCTCCTTTATCCCCTCTTCCCTCTCTCCTACCCTCCCTCCCCCCCTCCATCCCTCTCCCCCACCAACCCCACCCCTGACCCACGTGGAGCGAAACGTGGTTAGCCCAGCCAAGGTCACCTCGCCGGGGCAAAGCATGACCTCGTAAAACCAGAAACAGTAAGACAAGAAATAGAGTAAACGCGGATAAAAGGGGACACAGAGAGGAGGCAAAATCATTTATAAAAAAAATCAATCAATCAATAAATAGATAAATAAATAAATAAAAAGAGTATAAGACGCAGAAAATAAAAAAGAAAAAATAGGGAAAGCGAAGGAAGAAACGGAAATAGAGTCGATATATAAAGAGCAGAAGACGCATGTTAAAAAGAGGAGAAATAAACAAAAACAAAAGAAAACAGAAGATACACAGACGAAATAGTGATAAAGAAGCGAATAAAGAGAAACAAGGAGAAAAACAAAACAGCAACAATGGAATGACGGGAGATAATGTAGACGCAAGTAAAATGTGACACAGATAGAAAAAAAGAAAAAGATAAGAGAGAAAGATAGAATGTAAGAATAAAGAGACATAAAGGAATAATAACATATAAAGAGAAAAAAAATAAAAAGAGAGAAAAATACACAAATAAGTGACAGAAAGAACCAATAACATGGAAAGAGCGAGAGAGAGACACAAGGGGTAAAAGGGGAATAAAGATAAAATAACTAGAAACACTGAAAGGAAAAGGAAAGGGCAAAGATGAAAACGGAAAGACGAAAGAAAAACAAAAATAGCGACAGAAGCATATAAAAAAAAAATAATGGATGAGATAGAGACAGAGACATGACAAATATGAAATGCCAGACTTGTGTAAAGACAAAAATAAAGACACAGAGAAATTGTAAGAAGTTTGACAATGACAAACGGGTATGGGTATGTATAAATATATATGTATATATATATA
>BOPN01008480.1:27500-30000 GCA_017312705.2 Penaeus japonicus | reverse complement strand
GCTTTTTCTGTATTTGTTTTTGTTGTTGTTAGTGGTGTTATTGGTTGGTCATGTTTTTCTTTTTGTCGATTTTATTATTGCTATTGTTGTTTCTGTTTATGTTGCTGTTGTTGTTTCTGTTTATGTTACTGTTGTCTTTGTTGCTGTTGGTCATGTTCTTGTTTTTTGTTTTATTGCTATAACTTGTTATTTCTGTTGCTGTCATTGTTGTTATTATTGTTTTTGTTTACTAGTGTTTGTCTATTTGCAGGATCAATAAAGAACAAAGGAACCTCTATAATATAAGCTAATTAAAATATTTGAAATGAAAACAAAAAAAAATGTAAGAATTGGAAAGTTATCATGTTTTTTTCATAGACTTTACATACTGAGTTGTTATATAAGGAGAGTTATGTAATATGAACTACTTTTACTTACTTTCGGTTGTGTGTGGGGTAGGGGTTGGGTGGGGGTACTTGGGTAGAGTAAGGGTGGATGGAGAGGTTCTGGGAGAGGGTAGGGTGGGGGAGGGGAGGGGGTTGAGGAGTGGGATTTGGGTGGGGGAGGGTCGACGAACACACACACATACACACGCAGACACACACAAACACACAAATAAACAAACACATACACACACGCACACACACACACACACAAACAAACAAACACATAAAAACACACACATCACAAAAGGAAGTCATTAACAAGGTAAAAAAAAGAAAAAAAGAAAAAAAAAGAAATGAAAAAAAGTCTAAACACAAAAACAAAGAAAGAAAGAAAGAAAGAAAAAAAAAAGGAAAACAAACACCTTTACGAAAACAACAAACACCTCATTATCAAACAATAAATAAAAGGCCAAGTATCATTAATCAGCCTCATTAAGGAAAATCACCATAGATCATAATGTAAAATAGATCAGAGGAATTTGATAATCAGCCACAAAGTATAAAATGAAAAAAGGGCTCGAGTTAGTGTTAAAAATAAGGAATTAGGAATCATGTAACATATTTATTATTTTATGGAAAAGAGTAATAAGAGTACGAGAGAATAACGAACAGTGGAGGAAAGAAAAAAAAAACAGAATCATAATAGTAATGATGATGATAGTAATACCAGTAATGATGACAATGATGATGATAATACTACTGATCATAATAGCGATAATAATGATAATTATGATAAAGATTATACTGATGATGATGATAATAGTAATAATGATGCTAATGATAATGATATTTTTATCATAATATTATTATTATATTATATAACAATAATGATATTATTGTTATCATAATCATCATCACCATTACTGTTATCATTGTTATCATTATCATTGCAGTCATCATTAACAGTATCATCATTATTATTGTTATTATCATCCTCACCATCATCCTCACCTTTAATCATCATTATAACAAGGATAACAACATCAACAAAAACACCAAAGATAACAAGAGTAACAAGTATAATGATAAAGATACAATAGATAATCCAGAATAACGATAGGGGGGAGGAACATGACGCGATAGTGAGGATGAGTTATGCAATACATAACGTTATGTTATCAACTAAAAAAAAAAAAAAAACGGACGTGTGGAGGGGGAGAAAGTGTTATGTTATTAGCGAGGGAAGTAAGGGTCATTTTCCTGTAACATTTTGTGGAGCCGTGAGCGAAGGGGTGGGAGGTGGAAGGGAGCGAGGGGGAGGGGGATAAGGGGGAGAGGGAGGGAGGGAGAGAGAGAATGAGAGAGAGAGAGAGAGAGAAGAGAAAGAGGATGGCCGGAAGTGTAAAGAAAGAGGAGGAAAGTAACAGAAATAAATAGAGAACGAATAAGGTAGAGATAAAGGATAGAGGACTGTACACAGATAGAGAGAATGAGAAGAAAAAACAACAACAGAGAAGGACAAAGACACAGAGAGAGCGTGGAAAAAAAATAAAAAAGAACAAGGGAATAAAAACAAGAAAAAAATACGATAATGAAAAAAAAAAAAAAAAAAAGACCAAAAAAAAAAAGGAAAAAAAAAAAAAAAAAAAAAAAAAAAACACAATAGATAAAAAGAAGAAGAACAAAAGAGAAGAAGAAAAAAAAGACTACTGATAAAGATAGAACCAGCAGAGAGGAAAGAGAATGAGGGGATAAGGGGAAAAGAAGGGGAAAGAGAGAACCTAATATTGGCCCAAAAATGAAAGGCGATTGTTACGTTGAAATGAGCAGGAAGGGGCATGTCAAAGCGGGATGTGAATTAAGAGTAATGTGTGTGTTTGATGTCCTTGTGAAGTGATAAGGCGAGAGAGGGGGGAGGGAGAAGGGGAGGAGGGGAGGAGGGGAGGAGGAGAGAGAGAGGGGAGGAGGGAGGGAGGATGGAGAGAGAGGGAGGGAACGATGGAGAGATGAGGAGGAGAAAGAGAGGGAGGAGGGGGGAGAGAGGGGGAAGAGAGAAGGGGGGGAGATGGGGAGAGAGAGGGGGGGAGGAGAGAGTGAGGGGGAGGAAGAGGGGATGAGAGAAAGGGGGCGGGGAG
>BOPN01008480.1:17500-20000 GCA_017312705.2 Penaeus japonicus | reverse complement strand
TGTTTACAGGACAACCTTTCCTCTACCCCCACCCCCACCCCCACCCTACCCCCCTCCACCCACCCACCCCCTCACCCACAATCTATCAAAGTGCAATTTCGACAGAATAAAATACCTTTCCCCTCCTCCACCCCTTCCCTCTTTTCCCCTTCTCTCTGTCGCAAACATACACGGGCGTATGAAGTCACATAAACACATACATGCTCGCGCAAACACACAATCACAAACATACACACACGCAAACACACAATCACAAACATACACACACGCAAACACACACATGTACACGAACATACACATGCACACAAACACACACACGCAAACACACAATCACAAACACAAACACACACAATCCCAACATCAAACACGCAATCAGATACACACACAAACACAAACACTCAAAAACACAAACACACACACGTACACAAAACTCACACACAATCACAAAAGCAAACACAGCCAGAAACAGATATACACATACTCACAAACAACAAACAAACAAACAAAAAAACTCACAAAAATCACAAACAAAACACACATTAAACACCCCCCCAAAAAAAAAAAAAAAAAAAAAAAAAAAACACCGCTAACCGATCTTACGTCCCGAGCTGTGAATCACGCCAGGGTTTGCAATATCAGTAAACCTTCCATCTCGTGCAACAATTACCAGCGTTGGTGCATCCCATAAACAAAACTACTGGTATTCCCCTTTCCCTTCCTCAGCCCTTTACTCCGCCCCCAATTCCCTCAATTCCCCCTTTTCTGTCCCTTACCCCTTCCCCCCCCCCCCCCCTTCATCTGTTCCCTACCCATTCCCTTGTTCCATTTTCCTCTTCCCTTAACCCCTCCCTCCCCTTTGTTTCTGTCCCTTATGCCTCCCCATCCCTTGTTTCATCTTCCTGTGCCCCCTACCCCATCCCCTGTTCCCCCATCCCCTCTTAGCCCTCCCCTTTCCCCGTCCTTCCTTCCTTCTGCTCTCAACACCCCACCCCTCCAGCACCCTCCCTCCCTCCACCCCATCCTATCCTCCTCCCTCAATCCATTTAACCCCCTCCCTCAGCCCTTTCCTTTACCCTCCCTCTACCCCTCCACCCCCTTCAACTCACACCCTCCCTCCACCCCTCTTCTCCAGGACCCTCCCTCCCTTCACCCCATCAATCTAATCAACCTCCCTCCCTCCCCTCCAACCCCCTCCCTCAACTCCTTCCTTTACTCTCCCTCCACCCCTCCAACCCCCTCCCTCCCCTCTAACCCCCTCCCTCAATTCCTTCCTTTACACTCCCTCCACCCCTCCCTCCCCTCTAACCCCCTTTTACCCCTCCAACCCCCTTCACCCCTCCCTCCCCCTCCCTCTACCCCTCCCTCTCCTCCAACCTCCTCCCCCACCCTCCTTCACACCAATATCTAGGCTTTAGACGTAGTGAGACCCGCCTCCTGAGTGTCCACTTCCCTCTACGTCTCCGTCCATCTTTGACCCGCGGAGTCAAAGGGTTAATTGCCCTGTGAAAATCGGTGATTTTTTTTATTTTTATTTTTTTATCTATTTATTTATTGTTATTATTATTATCATTATTTATTTATTGTTATTATTATTTATTGTTATTTATTATTATTTATTTTTATTTTATTACTTCTTTTTTATTTCTTTTAATTATTATCTTATTTATCTATTTTTTATTTATTTTATTATTATTATTATTTATTTATTTTGATTCTATTTATTTATCTATTTATTTATTTATTATTATTATTTTTTTTTTGGGGGGGGGGGTGGAATTTATGCTTGGTTTTCATTGTTCATTTATATCTGCTTCTATCTCTTTTCTTTTCTTTTTTTTATTCAATCTTCATTTTTTTTATATTCGTCCAGTGAAGTGAATTTAATGTTATTCTGGGATTTTGGGTTTCGGAATTCATGCATGATTTTAGTTGCTTTTTCATATTTTTATTTTTGTTTGTTTCAATGTTGTTTTTGGATCATAGGTCTGTTCAAAAGTGTTCATATGTTGTTGAAAGTGAGAAGGAAAAAATGGATAGGAGATTATATCTGCTCCTACATTATTATATGGATAAACATAGTATAAAAAACAGCTTTGAATTTCTGATATTTGCTTTCAGTTCCTAAATCTATTGACATGTTGCACCTGTTGCCAAATAAACATTGAGAAATTGAATGTATATTGTGATATATTTATGCAATTACTATAAAACTGAAAAATAACTTTATACTTATCTCACAAACTACAGACAAATGATAAGACAAATTCAAAGAGCCCATTACTCTTTGAAACTCCTAACCCACTCCCCCTCTCCTCCCCTCCCCTCCTATCCTACTCCCTCAACTCCGGCCTTTCTCCACCCTTAAGGCTCTACCCCCCCCCCCCCGCCCCATCTCCTCCTACTCAAAGAACTCCAATTCCACCCTATCCCCCTCCACCCCCCCCCCCCCACTCCTTGAAAATCCTATCCCACTCCCACAGATACACTCTGCAGGTCTTCT
>BOPN01008480.1:0-10000 GCA_017312705.2 Penaeus japonicus | reverse complement strand
TATATTTCTTTCTTTCTTTCTTTCAGCTTTAGCAGAGGAAAAAAATCTTTGTAGTTAAAGTCTTCTTGAGAAATATATAGACCGCGAGTTACACATCAAGAAACCGAATGTCAAATATATCGTTCTCTTTTCTCATTATGATAATGATAATGATGATGATTATAATGATAATTGCAGTAATAATAATAATGATGATAACAGCAATAGTTATCATTGTTGGAATCATTTTTGTAGTTATCGTTATCATTAAAAATTGTTACCATCATTTCAATGCCTTTACTGTTATAATCAATATCATGATTTTTATACAACAATAAAGATGATAATGATAATATTTAAAATCATGATCATTATAAAGATAAACTTGATAGAGACGATGATGATGATAAAGAATAACAAATGAATAATGACGATACTAATAATGTCAATAATAATACTTATACACCTAAAGTCAACATGCTTTCATCGCATACATTATTTAGCCATCATACATTTTATCTCCTTTTTTTATTTTTTTTCCGCGTCGTCAAAAGGCGCTAAACTTGAGATTTTGCCGTCACATTATGAGCAAAAGTTTTCTGAATACGATTCATAATGCATTCATGGATAGTATAAAAGCTAACGAAGGCGGGTAACTCCTTAGACTTTTTTGGGTTAAGACTTGTGTGTTGTGAGTTTGCGTTGACATTCTGGTGGCTTACAGGTTATGTGCGTGCGTGTGTGTGTGTGTGCGTGCATGTGTGTGTGTGTGTGTGCGTGCATGTGTGTGTGTGTGTGTGTGTGTTTGTGTGTTTATGTTTGTTTATAAGTGTGTATTTGTATGTTTAAATGTGTGTTTGCGTGCTTATGTGTTTATGTATATGTATTTGTTTGTGTTTGTAAGTGTGTGTTTATGTGCTTATGTGTGTTTGTTTGTTTATGTATGTTTGTGTGTTTTTGTAAGCATTTGTTTGTGTGTGTTTTGTAAGTGTGTGTTTGTGTGCTTGTGAGAGAGAGAGAGAGAAAAGGAGAGCGAGAGAGGAGAGAGAAAGAAAAAAGGAGAGAGAGAGAGAGAGAGAAGGAGAGAGAGAGAGAGAAAAGGAGAGAGAGAGAGAAAGAGAGAGAGAGAGAGAGAGAGAGAGAGAGAGACTAAATTGCGGACAAACAGACTCTTGAGATTCACAATGCGAATAATAATACTGACAATAACAATATAAACGATACCAATAATCATTATCATAATGTCAATACTGTTTCTAAGCAAATATACACAGGCAACGTACATACAGTATAAAATATTAACACAATCACACGAATACTTACAATTACACACACACACACACAAACACACACACATACATATACATACATACTTACATACATTTCAGGAATTCACAACACCTAATGCCAGGTCCTTTTTTATATCTCAACTTTTCTTCACATCTGGTGACTTGAATAACAAACATTTTCTTTCTTCAAACATTTTTTTTACAAAGAATCCCAGTGAACATTAAGATTTAAATCACTAAGAATCAATAAAAACAACTCTGGAGATTCATATATCTATATAAATGACATTTAAATCTTATAAACCAATGTGATTATAGTGTTTATAATGCAACATTTTTTTTTTTTAATCATTCGATAGGAATCAGGTGCTAGTGGTTATTTTGCAGAGAGCCAGTGGTATTAGTTTGGATATCAGGTCCTGTAATAATTCAGCCTAGATTCAGTGTTATTATTTGATGAACAGTATTTTTTTTTTTTTTTTTTTTTTTTTTTTTTTTTTTTTTTTTTTTTTTTTTTTTTTTTTGCAAATGATTGTGCAATGTTAGAATCTATGTATTTATGCATAACATTTTCTGACATCTGGGTCAGGAGGGCGCAAGGGTCAAAATCCTATAACCATTCAGCGTAGATCTAGTGTTATCATTTGATGCACATTTTTTTTTTTTTTTTTTTTTTTTTTATTTTGCAAAGGTCAAAATCTAGTCTTTCCGTTAATTTATTTCACNATAACAATATATATATATATAAAGTGATAACAATATAAATAAATAAGTGATATAAATCTACTCTATTATTGTAGTGTGGATATTACAAAAAAAAGGATTGATGTGATCTAATCGAACGATTCGCTGCGGACAGGATTCGAACCTGTGCGGGCAAAGCCCATTGGATTTCGAGTCCAACTCCTTAACCACTCGGACACCGCAGCCCTTTTGATTATGTAGTTTATGGGTTGTTTGATCAATAATTGTCATATCATTTATAACAAGATGGTGCCGATTTTTTTTGTGTGTTATTTTTCATCCTCAATTTTCCGTAAATTTCAGGAAGATCAATTCGACATTCAGTGTTTTTTTTTTTTTTTTTTTTTTTCAAATGATTGTGCAAAGGTCAAAATCTAGTCTTTCCGTTAATTTATTTCACCTTATTGTGCCCAACTGCTTATCATAGTTAATATTTCTAGACATTTTTCACTATTGTTGCATTGCAAGGTAGGACATTTTCGTGCTTTATAAGGTTACGTTGGCACCCATGAACCTCTTTTTAATTGATCATGCAATATTCCTTCTTGTTTTTTGTGAATGAGGTCATGTGAAGGATACTTTTATCTGGAGACTTCATTGCAGCAAATGTAAAGTCGGTATGAATGAGAATTGATAATTTTACACGTAATTCACGTTTCGATATTCATGTAATGCTGATGAAGATATAAAATAGGAACGTTAGTTATATAATTTTCTTGAATAATGCATTTTAATTTATACCTATTCTGCAAATTGACGTCTTTACATTTGTTGTGGTGAACAAATGTTGATGTTTGTGTGTGCTGGTTTGTACGTGTGTGTGTTTGTGTGTGTGTTTGTTTGTGTGTATGTGTTTGTTTGTGTGTGTGTGTTTGTTCGTGTGTGTGTGTGTGTGTGGTTTATATGTGTGTATCAGATTAGGTTTCTTTATTTTGTGTGTGTGTTTGGAATGTGTGTCTTTGCTTGCATGTGCTCGTTTGAATATATGTCTTTGTCTGTGTGTAGTGGCTGTGCCTGTGCTTGTCTGATTACGTTCTCCCCTAAAGTGTATCTTTAAATGCGTCTTTGCGTGTCCTTACAAGTTGTTAAATGTGTATCTTTATTTATGCATGTGTGTTTGTGTGTCTTTGGGTATGTATATGTCTGCATGTTTGTTTGTCTGTGGGTATGTGTGCTCTTGTGAACACCCATAATTCCCTCTCTCTTTCCTATAATGAACTTCTAATATCCTGGGATCCCAACAAGATAAATGATCATAATGAATATTAATGATGATGATCAAAGTTTATATCTTCAGAGATTGTCTCCAGCTTTTTTTGTTTTTTGTTCTTTGTTTTCTTTGAAGACTAGTAAGTACAAGGTAAGTCACGAACGTAATAAAGGGTAAGATATTAGTTTTAAGTTTAATGTGATGATGATATGAAAACGATGTTGAAAATTGGAATAGTTATGATATAATAATGATGATAATAGTATTGAGGAAAACACTGTCGTTGAATATTATGATTTGGGCATTTTAATTCAGCAGTTATGTATAAATGTCGAGGATAATAACAATGTCATAGCAAGAACATAAATTATTTTGTAATAAGGAAAAGGTGATAACAATCTTAGGATGAAAATCAAAAAGGTTATTTTAAGTACAGGGAAAGGAAGGAAGGAAAGGTAAAAAAGAGATGAAGGGCAAGAGAGGGAAAATGGCAGAGAGAAGGGAAATTGTAAGGAGGGGAAAGGGGAGGGGAGGGACAGGGGATAGTGGAGAGGGGAAGAAGAAAAGGTGGAGTGAAAAAAATCGGAGGGAGAGAGACGGAGAAAGAAAATGAAACGAAGAGAGTATAGGGGAGAATAGAGAGAGACGGAGGGGAAGGTGAAACTAGAGAGGGGAGAGTGGAAGGGGAGGGAGGGGGAGGAAGAACGAAGAGAGGAGAAGGGAGAACGGAAAGGGAGGAAGGGAAATTTGAAACGAAGAGAAGAGAGAGAATAGTGGATAGAGACGGAGGGGAAGATGAAACGAAAAGTGGAAGAGGAGAGAGGAAAAGGAAGAACGAAGAGAAGAGAAGGGAGAGTGGAAGGGGAGGGAGGGGAAGGAACATCGAAGAGAGGAGAGGAAAGAGTGGAGAAAGGGAAACAAAGAGGGGATAGGGGGATATAATAGAAGACAAAGAAATAGAGAATGAGGGAAAGGGTAACGGTGGACAAAGACACGCATGTTTGCAGTGCTACGATAGCAAATACCTTCAATTATTTCAATTTCCAGAATTTGTGTTGCAGTATTTTTTTATGTATGATATAAGGACTGAGAAAACGATAAAAAGACACAGGGTTTTATTCTTAATTCTTTCATCTTTTGATAAGAAATGGGAAAGAAAGAACTAGTATTCAAGTAAATGGTTATGGGGAATTTATCTTTAAGGGTAAAATATACCAGCAAATATACCAAGATTTACTATTACAAGGTTAAAGTCCTAAGTTTTATACAAGGAAGATCTCAAAATGAATAAATAAATAAATAAATAAAAATAAATAATGATCATTAAAATTTTTCCTCACTGTACTGGCTATACCTCCCCACCTTCCCAACTTCCTTTCTCTCTCTCTCTCTCTCTCTCTCTCTCTCTCTCTCTCTCTCTCTCTCTCTCTCTCTCTCTCTCTCTCTCTCTCTCAAAAAAAAAAAAAAAAAAAATCCATTTTGATATTTTGGACATCTAGGAAACCTACATTATATCATGTCACAGATTACGCGGAATCTCTCCTCTTTCAAGACTTCAGGGAAATTTTGGCAATTTTTTTGAACGAAGAACAAAGCCTTTTCAACTCTTCTAACTACAATTGTATCAGATGTTTCAACTCAAGAACGCAAAAGGATGTTGAAAAATACATTGCTCAGCTACTTTTTCGTACTTTTAACTTTTTCTTTTGTTATATCTATTTATCTATCTATTTACCTACAATTGTTGTCAAGAGAAAAATCTGACGTAGAATCCAACGAAATAAATCATATGGAAGAGGGTTTTAAAGAAAAAAAATATCAAATCTCGTGATCCTATTCATTTACGAAATTGATAAGCGTGATATCAACCACCCACCTTCATACCAGAATGATACTTGCTACAGCTCTTTCTCTCTCTTGCTCTCTCTCTCTCTCTATTTTATCTATCTATGTAGCTTTCTCACATTATTGATTTATTTTACTACTCTCTCTCTCTCTCTGTCTGTCTTTCTCTCTATTTCTCTCTCTCCCCCCCCCTCTCTCTCTCTCTTTCTCTCTCTTTCTCTTTCTCTCCCCCCCCTCTCTCTCTCTCTTTCTCTTCCTCTTCCTCTCTCCCTCTCTCCCTCTCTCCCTCTCTCTCTCTCTCTCTCTCTCTCTCTCTCTCTCTCTCTCTCTCTCTCTCTCTCTCTCTCTCTCTCTCTCTCTCTCTCTCTCTCTCTCTCTCTCTATATATATATATATATATATATATATATATATATATATATATATATCCCTGAATAATCCCTTCTAAAATTAACCCTCAACTTTATATAACCACAAGAATAGCAATTAAGACTAAGTGCAATGCAATGCCTGCTTGTTTTTCTTTTTCTTTCTTCTTATATATCTTTATTTTCTTCTCTTTTTTTCATTTACATCAAGACAGAAAATATATTTTTCCTTAACACGATAAGCCTTTTTTTTCAATCTCGGACCATACTCTTTTCCTTGACTGACAATGCAATGGATTTTGTCAATGTTAAAAAATGGAAATATTTCTCCTGAACTTTTGCCTGGCATTATCAACGGATAGATTTGCTTGCAATGTGATCTTGCAACAAGAATCAATTCGTGATTTCCATTCTTTTGTTCATCGCGATGGGAATATTTCAGTTCTTCTGCAACAATGTCGTATGTTGAAAGAATTGTAACGCTATGGATACTTTTAGATTTTTCTTATTATCATTGTCATTATTTTGGTTATGATCATTATCATTATCGTCATTAGTCTTATTATCATTACCATTACTTTTATCGTCATTATAATGGTCCTCATGATTAAACTGCTTTTGTTATGATTATCATTACTATCATATCGCGATTCCCATTGTTATGATATGTTAGTTTTATCGCAGCCCCCCCCCCCCCACACACACACACACAAACTTCCCTTTTTCTTCTTTTTCTTCTCTCTCTTCCTCTCTTTCTATATTTATATCTATCTCTATCTCTATCTATCTCTTTCTCGCTCTCTCTTTCTCCATCTATCTATTTATCTATATATCTCTTTCTCTTCCTCTCTCTCTCTCTTTCTTATCTATCTATCTATCTACCTATCTATCTGTAACCTTATCTCTCTCATTTTTCCCTCTCTATCTCTATCTTTATCTTTATATTTATCTATCTTTATCTTTATCTCTATCTATATATCTCTATCTCTATATATCTCTATCTCTATATATCTCTATATCTATCTATCTCTCTATCCTCAACCCAGGCCGACCGAGGTCAAGCTATAAATGACCTATCCTCTCGCCCTCGACCTCAAACCCGGAGTCTCAAGCCACAAGTCGAGACCGTAGGAGACAACGACTCCTCGCTGGGGCGTCTCAGCAAAAGGGTAGTCGTCCGCTAAACAGAAAATAGAGACATGGCAACTCAAATTTCTTTTCTCAACTTAAGTATTTATGGTGAATTGACTGTTCATGAAAATAATGGAAATAGTATTTAGTGCAATGCAAGGGAAGCGTTGCAATCACACGGGAAAACAATCCGTTCAAAGATTGTAACTTCGAACAGGAATCTGTGGCAATATCAGCTTGCAAATTTACTTTTTTGAATTGTGCACGTGGCTTGCGGGGATGAAATGCCAGATTTCAACCAGGCTCATTATTTTTTTGTCTCTATTAATTTATCATCAATTTCGCTTTCCACTAATTTTATTGTCGGTTCAATTATTGTTATCATTCTGACTAAATGTCTGGCCAGGATCAGGTGTCTTGTCCTTATTTTGCTATACATCTTTTTTTTTCATTTTATTCATTTATTATTATTGTAATTTATCATTATCATCGTCATCATTATCTTTTATCATTCGAATTCTATCTTTATAATTATCATCACCATCATCATCATTATCATCATCTTCATCACCATCACCAACATCAACATAACGATAACAAATTGTAATAGAAATAACAATACGCATAACTATGGCAATGATAAGAGTAATAATCATACTATATCAAGAGCAATCATGCTGATAATAGTACTGCATCTTTGCCACTAGTGAAGAATATATTTACCAACCCTCTAATTGATAAAACACAGTAATTATATAGAATGACAGGTGTGTACTTTTACATAATGTATCTTAATGGCTTTCTCATTCCATGCTCCCTCACTGTCCATTTTCATATTATTTTATCGTTACGCCCTTCCTTCTCTCTCTCTCTCTCTCTCTCTCTCTCTCTCTCTCTCTCTCTCTCTCTCTCTCTCTCTCTCTCTCTCTCTCTCTCTCTCTCTCTCTCTGTCTCTGTCTCTCTCTCTCTCTCTCTCTTTCTCTCTCTCTCTCTCTGTCTCTCTCTCTCTCTCTGTTTCTGTCTCTGTCTGTCTCTCTCTCTCTCTTTCTCTCTCTGTATCTGTCTCTTTCTCTCTGTCTATTGCTCTCTCTTTCTCTCTCTCTCTCTCTCTCTCTCTCTCTCTCTCTCTCTCTCTCTCTCTCTCTCTCTCTCTCTCTCTCTCTCTCTCTCTCTCTCTCTCTCTCTCTGTTCCCTACCCATTTATTTGTCTATTTTCGAATAGCTACGCCTTCATTTTTTTCTTTCTCTCCTTCTCTCTATTCCTCCCCACTTCCCGCCTTCCCTCACTCTCTCTCATAGTCTACTTCTTTCTCTCCTTCTCTTGAGCGGAGACAGAGAGAAAGGGAGAGAGAGAAAGAAAGAAAGAGAGAGACACAGAAAAAGAGAGAGAGAGAGAGGGAGAAAGAGGCAGAGAGAAAGAAAGAAAGAGAGAGACACAGAAAGAAAGAAAGAGAGAGAGAGAGGGAGAAAGAGGCAGAGAGAAAGAAAGAAAGAGAGAGACACAGAAAGAAAGAGAGAGAGAGAGAGAGAGAGAGCAAGAGAGTAAGAAAGAGATAAGAATAAAAGTTAAAAAAAAAGAAAAAAAAAGAAAGAAAGGACAAAAAATCAGGACAAAAACGGAACCAAGAAAGACATGCAATTATGCAGATGTTGCACGGGGTCTCCTCGTGCTTCTACACTTTTCGTCCCGCTTATTGAAATCCTGGCATGGTCTCGCAGCCAGGGAGGAATTTGGTAACTTCATCTTCGGGTAATTTGCATCGCCGACTCTGCATGATTGAGTCGTGGCATATAGATAGCTATTTAAATGCCGGGGATGATCTGGTGATCTGCCCGTTTAATCATGCATTGCGCCCCGCGATTCGATTTTGTTTTGTTTGGTCGGCTTGTTTGGTGCTTTCTTTGGGGTCCGTGAGCTGTCTTTCTCTCTGTCTTGATGTTTTTATTATTGGTTTGTTTTTTTTGGGTTTTGTTTTTCTCTCTTTTTGTTTTTCTCTCTCTTTGTTTTTTTGTCTCTTTCTCCGTTTCTGTCTGTTTCTCTCTCGCTCTCTCGTTCTCTCTCTTTCTTTCTCTCTCGCTCTTTCGCTCTCTCTCTCTCTCTCTCTCTCTCTCTCTCTCTCTCTCTCTCTCTCTCTCTCTCTCTCTCTCTCTCTCTCTTTCTCTTTCTATCTGTCTTTATCTCTCTCTCTATCTAATCCCTTTCTCTCTCGTTCTTTAATAACCTCTCTTAAAAAAATAGGGGGAAAATCACAAAAATGCGAAGGAAAAAAAAATCTAAAAAAAAAAAAAAAATACCTTGAATTTCTCCCCCAGTTCTCTCCCTCCTCTACCACTCCCCCCCCATTAGTCTCCCACCCCACCCCCACAACCCCACCCTATCCCATCCCTCCAACAGTGCCCCACCCAACCCCCTAACCCCCCACCTCCACCCGTCCACCCACCTCCAACCAACCACCCACCCACATCCCTAAAAAAAAAAAAAAAAAAAGCTATTTGCCATCGTAATTTGCATCCAAGCTCCATACTCATTAGCCTTAAAAGCAGTGTAATGGCGGATCCTCCCTCCGCGCGTGAGTTAACGAGTAGTAATTGCTTGGTGGGTTTTCCGGGTCTAAATAATCGCCGCCCCTACGCTTTTAATAGGCAGAGAAATGTGAAAATGAATGGTCTGTTGTGGGCGGCTTGTCTTCTCTGCTTTGCTGGGCTGTTGGCTGTCAGCTGTTTGACTTTTTTTTATGCTTTTTGTATGTATTCTTTTTGTAGCTATTTTTTTGTGTGTATACATACATACATATATCTCTATCTCTATTTCTATCTCTCTCTCTCTCTCTCTCTCTCTCTCTCTCTCTCTCTCTCTCTCTCTCTCTCTATATATATATATATATATATATATATATATATATACATATATATACACACACATATAGACATATACACACACATACATATACATACATATAGAAAGATAGAGAAAGAGAGAACGAAATACAGAAAAAGACATAAAAAGACAGATAAATACAAAGAGAAAATGAAAGAAAGAGAGAAAGAGAAAATAAGAAGATAAAGAAAAATCCTTTGAACATGATAGGTAAATGAATTTCAAATTACATTTAGCCGCAACGCGAGCGGAGAATTCAGCGAGCGAACAAACTTGACAGATAAGTTGAAATAGATAAAATTTTCTCTCAGTCCAAAAACCGCTATTAGTGTGTGTGTGTGTGTGTGTGTGTGTGTGTGTGTGTGTGTGTGTGTGTGTGTGTGTGTGATTGTGTTTGCTTGTTAGTGTGACTGTTTGTAAGTATGTGAATGCAAAGAGAAAGACAAAGAGATCAAAGAGAGATGGAGAGAGAGAAATTACACACACACACACAAACCAACAATATATATATATATATATATATATATATACATTTTTTTCTTTTGATATGTACTTA
>BOPN01008479.1:35000-37500 GCA_017312705.2 Penaeus japonicus | reverse complement strand
CACACTCACACACAAACATGCATGCACACAAACACACACCGCACACACCACACACACGCACACTAATGTTAATAATAATGATAATAGTGAACATAATAATTACTATAGTAATATTAAGAATAAAAAATTATCATAATAGTTATGAAATTAATAGTAACAATAATGATGATTGTAAACAAAAGTACTAATATCAATGAAATTAAGATTAATAAAAAAAATAGTAAATAAAAGTAAAAAATAACGATAATGATATTTATAAAAATAATCAAAATGATAATGGTAAGAAAAATGATAATAACTATTATTATCAGTACCTGTATCAGTGTAACATTGATGATGATGATTATGACAAATAATAATAGTAGTCATAATGATTACTATGATAAAAGCAATAATGGTAATTAGGAAAAAAGTTTGATTGAGATAATACTAACAGTAGTCGAGTCTATTTTTTTCGATCTGTCCATTTGGCCATATAGCAACTAAGTCCTCTAGGCTCGAGAAGTATTTGAATGTGTAGATGTGTAAATAACCTTTACACATTTACATATAAACCCCCAAACATACCGATTTGCAACGATATTTCTATAATGCAAGCACACAGAACCACTCTGTGCCAAAGACCTTAAGTCTGAATGCACGCAAACGAATAATGGAATCTAACTATATCTTTCTTTCATTTTAAGTATATAAAAAGACACCTGTATAAAAGCAAATAATTCTTTTGAATAAGTTACTGCATGTAAATTCCATGGGTTTTATTCGAAATATCAAATGAAGTTGCCATCCTGATATATCGAACGCGCTGGCATCTTCGTAATTTCTAACCTTCCCGCCGCTGTGGTGTTGTTTTAATTCAGCCTCGGTTTTCATGTGATTCCATGACCGGCAGATCGAGCCCCGTCCAAGCTCGTGAGTTTCCCCTGTCGCCTAGCGGTCACTGCTGTGGCTGGGCACCACGGTGGGGTGGGTAAGGACCAAGCTCAGATCAAGTCGACTCTCGTTGGCACACTATCACGAGTCAGCACTCGGTGACACAGCCGGCTTCGCCACAGTGCATAGAAGCCCGGATGAAGCATCTGCTCCGCTCTCCCCTCTGACTTATTCTTATCATTTATGTTATAGTGTATATTACCCATCTAATATAAATGCAGTCGATTTTTAATTAAGATACCTTACATATGCTTTTAGACAGCCAGATATCTTTCTGGAACACGTAAATGAGAGAAGGAATAATTATCTAAAATCTGTTGTTCGTTCAGGTGCATTCGGACTAGTGTCTTTGGTCTGCTTGTAAGGCATACTCTTAGTATAATCAGCTTACTTGATAAATATATATGGATGTGTAAAGGTTCGTTGTCTATCTATATAAAAAAAATGTTACTGAATTCATACCCTGACTATTCATCACAACTAACTAATGATATCAGATACGATGATTTTCAACCAATCACAAGCCACTTTTGTGTTCAAGTGCCACATCACCGATGCCGGTACCGGATGAAACCGACTATAGATTACAATAGTCGGTGCCTGCTCTCAACTGTGCTTAGTGGTAATAAGTATCGTCATCCTTACCGTAACTTAAACGGTTGAAACAATAATGAGTCGAACAATATTACTAATGAAAATAATAATGATAATGGTAATGTAATAATCTAACTACAACATGAAAATTATGATATAAAAGTAATAATGGTAATGACATTTGTAATGATGATGACAATAATGATAATGAAAATAATGATTATGCATATGATAATACAGATAGTAATAAAAGTTGGTAATGATGTTTATGATATTAATAAAAATGATAGCAATAATAATAATAATAAAATAATGATAACGATGATAATGATAATTATGAATATAATATTGATATTCTTAATAGCAGTAAACATAATTACAAAGATAATACAGATTATGGCAATGATAATGATCATAAAATAAAACCACAGCAACAGCAACAACAGTAAGAAAGTGAGATAGAATATTAATAAACGATGCTCCTTTAACCAGCCATTTTGGTAAATACTGATGTCATTCATCTCCTTTTACGTTCTATAAAGTACATAAAATCCAAGGTATGACAATCAGAAAGTAATATTGATAGCCTTTCTTTTCAATCTTCGAACTCTTTAACATTTTGCCCTCCCCCCATCCCCCCCGCCCGCCCAACAGCAAGAAGCTGACAAAGTACGATCAGCCTTTGTTTTATCCACTTCTTAATTGCTTACTTCCGATTATTTATGGTCTAATATGCCTGCACGTCCAATATTAACTGTATCATTAGCGCTGGTTGTAAATATTCGCTAAGTAGGAGGGAGTTCGGGAGTGGTGAGAGGTAAAGGGGGTAGAGAGGGAAAGGTAAAGGGAGTGTGGGTGTGAAGGCCAGAGTGAGTTGTGGATAAACGTGTTTCTAAAGAAGAGAAGGGAAAACGAGTGGGGAAGGGGTGTAGGAGAAGGAGAGGAAGGGAGGGGGAATGATAGAGAAAGTGAA
>BOPN01008478.1:22500-30000 GCA_017312705.2 Penaeus japonicus | reverse complement strand
CTTTCATGTATGTATGACCAGATTCTAAGTAGGAATGAAAAGTTTTTAACCCCTTTCTCAAGGCCACGTGCATGAACATGGTTGCAAATAAAGTGTTTCTAGTCATGTAAAGCTTAACCATCCTTTATGTCGTCTGGTAGTCCATTTAGCCATTTCACTGCACATGAAGATATTTTTTTGGCCACCTCTTCTTGCAATGGTTTCATCATGCATCATACAGACTGCTTTATTTCCCTCCACACAAGTTGTATAGATGGTTAAGTTGTACACTGCAAGTTGTTTTTTGTAGTAAACAAGTCCTGTTTGCAGCACTGGGGACATCAGTATTTTCTGGAGGTCAAAGAATTCCCTTTGCAGCAAACTCTTTCTCAACTCTCTTCTGTTTGTAAGCCATCTCTGCCAGTTCATGGTGTGTTGTTTTCTCTTCTGCAATGCAAAGTTCTGATCTGCCCCAACGTCCATTTATCAATATCCTACATGTTATTACTATTAGTTTTGATACGGATAATTATTGGTAATACAGCCACATTACTAACAGTAAAAATCCCTAGAAATGTTATTTAAAAAAATATTACATATGAGTTATCAACGGCTTAGCGTGCAAGAATGTCTGAATATGACATTGGTCTCTCAACATAGCACTCTGTGTTGCAAATGACTGAATGCAAGAAGGACCAATCTCTATGCTATCCCTTCTAGAATAAATGATTTTGATTCATTACTCGACTCTCGTGGCTCCCCATGATGCATAGTTGGCAATGGCCTTTCTTGCAATGATAGATACATACATTTTCAATTTGGCCTTTCTTGTCCTCCCAAGCATCAAGTCATTGGAGATCACTCCTGCTTTCATACCAATTGGCCTTTCAGCCAGACGATAGCTATTACGTAAAGGTCAATTTGCATTTCACCAGTTGTCTAGGTTAGTTCCTATGGACAGGACCATCAGACTTTTAAAAGTCCTCAAAACAACCGTTTTCTCATGGAGCATCTGAATATATGTCAAATGACCATTTCATCCCTGCATTAGACCCAGATTTCCAAATCCTTAACACCCAATGTCTTACTACTTACCTAAGCTCTTCATTTGCAGCAACTGAGTGCCTGCATCTGGATGTACAGTTTAAGGATATGCTCTCAGGAAGACAAATTCTCTCAAATCAAGATATTGTCACCATCATAGCTTCTCCTAAGTCTAAGTTGAATATAATTCCATAAACTTTGCATCTTTAACTTCAAAGGATCTAAACAAACCATTAGATTCTCTTTGGATTTGTGCCCTTAATATGGAGCCCAATCGTTTCCTTAACTATTGTTTGTCTCAATCTACAGGCTATAACAATGCCACAAAGCTCTATCCTAGCCACTGTTGATTGTCAGTTGGTAGCAATTCTATTTTGTGCAATTGATAATTTGCTCTTGAATGATCCATTCTTTATATGACATCTCACATTTGTACACGCGTCATAAGGCAGATTGCTTCCATCTGGAAATATCCACAACCAGACGTCTCTTACATCATCCTCTGCTCTGACACGTCTCTCTAACTGCAAATCCTCCATATCATACATCTCATCAATTTATTTTATTTTATTTTTCTTCTTTTTTAATCCCGTTCTGGGAATGGAAGCCTTTCCAGTGAGAGCCGTGAATCCTACATATGAATATTGAACCTGATTTTAGCCACTCAGAATTAGGGTTCTCCCATGCCATGTATGCTAACAGAAAGAGTGGTTTCGAGTCAGATTTCTAAAATGATCCTTTAAGTCTAGTAATACCATTTACATTACGAAGTAAAATCTTGTTCATAAAGGCTGCTAAGCTTACATATTTTGTTTTTTTATAGATGTCGAGGAATCAATTTTGTATCATGTTAATTTTGCATACGCTCTCAGTTCGATTTTTTTTTCTGAAATAAATTGGAAACTGGCGGGAGTATGTCCTCCTGCTATTAGCTTAATTAGCTTCCGGTTGATCTGTGATTTTCAATCAGGAACGTTATATAGCTTCATGATGTGTAAGATATACCTGTAGACCATCTAACAATTATAATAGATGTTTTATGTACATATGGCAATAGGAGAAGATTGAATAATTCGTGTGTAGGGTGCTGGTGGTAAACGCGTAAAGGGTGGTGGGTGGGGGACGAGTAGAGTGAGTAACCGGGTTACTCGGAGAGAGTTGGCAGGAGTTATCGGTTACTCGGAGAGAGTTGGCAGGAGTTACCGTATATGTAAATTGTATATATATATATATATCTTACTTCACATAATACATGATTCATAACCTATAATATGTGTACTTATAATAAATGCATTTGCATGTGTTTGAGGGTGCGCGCCCGTGAGTGCATTTGTTCAATAGGCAAGTGGTAGTATGTTTACTCATGATTGACAGACCGAGATATATCGGTAGGGGATTAACACCTTGTCATCAGAGTCTTTTGGTGCGTTCTTTATCCATTACTCTGTAGCCATCTATTTGAATATCGAAGATTTTAAAATACCTGTGACAGCTAGAAAAAAAAACGTTAATTTCTTGAGGGATCACAGGAAGAGGATTAAGAATATGAATTGAGAGTCAAGAGAATTATCAGAAAAAAACAAGGTACGTTTAACACAAATATTGCATGATTTAGCAGGATATTACATCAATCACAGTAAACTGAAATCATAATCGTCAAGAAAAGGATTATAAAATCAATCTTACTTTGTTTTTCTTTTTAGTTTATTCCTAAGAATGCAATTAGCTTTAGTTGTCTCAAAGTTAGTTGCTTAAGCAAGAATTGTGATAATAAGATTTTCTGATAAGTAAAAGGTGATGCAAATAATAGATGTGGGAACCCTCATCAGTCCTTACTGCATGATACGTTCAGTGATATAGAATTAGAGACTAAGTCAAAATCTTCAATCTCAACTTAATGATGAGTAAAGTGTATAGTGGTGATAATAGTATTGCAACTTTGGGGGATCCTGAGTGAAATGTGACAGTGATAACCCCAAGAGTGGCAAAAAAAAAATCGGGTTTGAAAGATTTAGACAAATCTATTTAGTAAATGTGGGAAATTGATTAGAAAAAAAAATGGAAGCTAAAAATATTTAACCTTTCATATTGATTCCACTGGGACTGTTTGGAAACTCACAGTGCGTGGAATAAATGAAATTACTTTAGAAATTGAGAAACTATAACTCTGGTATAAGAGGTAATGAAATTAACCCCAGTTTATTGTAGACTTTTCAATTCGCATAAAAAAAAATCAATCCTCACAAAAATGAGTTACATTTTTTGGAATCTCCGAATAAAAATCTACAATAGGAAGCTTTGAAACATCATAATCATTTTCTGACGGAGTCATAAATGTCAAATACGATCAGATATATGCTATGATAAACTAGAGTTAGGTTAGAGACGGGGAATTCTTTCTTTCTTTCTCTCTCTCTTTCTGTTTTTATTTATTCATTTCTCTCTATCTATCTATCTGTCTTAATTTCTATTTCCATCTCTATCTTTATCTTTATCTTTATCTTTATTTTTATCTCTGCCTCTGCCTCTGCCTCTGTCTCTGTCTCTGTCTCTATCTCTATATCTATCTTTTTCTCTATCTCTATCTCTGTCTCTATCTCTCCCTCTCCCTCTCCCTCTCCCTCTCCCTCCCTCTCTCTCTCTCTCTCTCTCTCTCTCTCTCTCTCTCTCTCTCTCTTTACTTCTATTATTGGCCTTTGTGATTGTGCCCGTAGGGATTTAACTGTCAGTTCCTGGTGACACTACACTTTCTTTTTTTCGCTTTTTGGAATTTGCTGTAGCATTTGTGACATAGTTGTGCGTGATATACACAACAATTAGTTTAGTCCTGTCGACCCTTCTCTGTTTCTGTTTTCTTTTTTCTTTTTTCTTTTTTATTTTCCTTTATTTTTGTGCGGTGTGCTACAACGTTATAAGCGCGATGCTGTTTTCAGTATTAGATTTGGAAAACACGATTTTATTTTTTCTTTATTTTAAAGCGAAAGGTTGTTTTAATTCCCTACTTTCAAATGCATATGTTAAATGTCACAACATCGATCTTCATAATGACCTACTTTAAGGGAGTAGCTTATACATTTTAAACTTGCAGGAATAATGTGTATCCTTGACTTTCATTTGATATAGTTGCCGTTGAATATGTCAACAGAAACGAAAACGGAGAATCAGCTTCAATGTATTGGTAACCATATGGAGGAAAGCTCTTCCTCGTTTTCTCTCGCTGTTGCCATATGTCTAATTCTATCACGCTTTCTCCGCTTGTCCATCCGTGTCCCTTATTCTTGCTCATTATGTTTGTCCCTGTTTCTTATTCTTTCTAAGTCTGATAATCTGACTCTTTCTCTTTTCCCTTTTTTTTTCTTTCTTTTTCTATTTCTTTCTCTCTCTCTCTCACTCCCCACCCTCTCTCTCTCTCTCTCTCTCTCTCTCTCTCTCTCTCTCTCTCTCTCTCTCTCTCTCTCTCTCTCTCTCTCTCTCTCTCTCTCTCTCTCCTTTAGTTGATAGCGGGCACTGGCATTTACTGGTGGGAGCACTGAAACTGACTCAAAGTTTTGTTTCGTTTATTTGGCTTATCAAATTGCACCTGATGGTTCCAAGAGAGCAAGGGAGCATTTTGGTAAGTTTGGTAGCGTGGTGACTGGGACATAATTGTCTTGGTGACCTTGTGACCTTGCCTGGGAGGACTGGGTCAAGTGAAGATGTGTATCGGACTCCCAAGATAGAGCGCCTTGGTCCTGAATCGTGACCCATTTTACTCCTTCCTCGCGGGGGAATGATGTACGTGGGGGAATCTTGGGTTTGCCGTCTTGGGCGTGTGTGACACTCTCACTCTCACTCCCTTACTCTATCTATCTATCTATTTCTCCTTCCTTCCTTCGTTCCCTCCTTCCCTCCATCCTTCTCTCCCTCCCTCCTTCCTTTCCTCCCTTCTTTAATCCCTCCTTTCCTCCTTCCCTCCCTCCCTGCTTCCCTCCCTCTCTATCTCTTCCTCCTCCCCCTTCCCTCTTCTTCTCCCTCCCTCCCTCCCTCCCTCCCTCTCTCCCGCCACACATAAAAATCAACCATCAACAATATGAAAGCCGACTCCCGCAGCAAAATCGCGTTACCGCAAATCCCAAAGGTTTAGTACTGAATTCGAGACAGACGTGGCTTCCAGTTGGTTTATTCTACTGGATCCATTTCCGAGGCTCTCATCCGCTTGCTGTGTTTTCCACTCTTTTTTTTTTTTTTTTTTTTTTCTAGATTTAGTATTAATGTTTTTATTTATTGTTTATTTATTTTATTGTTGTTATTGGTAAGGTTGTTTTTATTATCATTATCATTTTTTTATTATTTTCATTATTTTTGCTATCATTACTGCTGTTATTACTGATATTGTTAATATTTGAATTAGTATTATTTTCATCATTGTTGTTGTTATTGTTATCATTGATATTGATATAATCACTATCATCACCCTCACCATCATCATTATCATTATAATCATAACTGGATGGAGCAGGGAAGCTAGCGACCAGCTGTGTTTATCATTGCATATTAGTTGAAGGCAATGCTAGCAAAGATGATATCGACGGTGGTTTTGCTGGGATTCCGCTAAGAGAGTTATGATTTTAATGATAATGATGATGGTGAGGGTGATTATAGTGATTATATCAATATTGATGATAACAATAACAACAACAATGATGAAAATAATACTAATGCAAATAAGTGACGGAAGACGAAGTAACTCCCTCGGCACTGGGCTTGTATCTAGCCGCCATTTTGAAAGCATATTTGATTCACCTTCTTGAGGATAGAGTACTGCTTTGCCGATCTTGCAATAATCGTCATAATAATATCTGTAATGATCACGTTAGCAAGCATCACCATCATCATCATTATGATTATTGTAACCATCTCGTCATCATCACCATCATCATCATCATTGTGATTATTGTAACCATCTTGTCATCATCACCATCATCATCATTTCTAGGATTATTATTTTCTTATCCTCATCGTTATTATTATCGTTCAGAAGTTTATGATTCGAAACTTCTGTTCGAATTACATTACGAGAAAGATACAAAAAAGAAAAAGAAAATTATCGCATTAGATTGTGAGAAAATACAAAGAGGGAATTATCAGTGTGCTAAGGGTTAAAGTCGCTTGCCGACGAATAAAAAGCGTTGAATTAATAGTCCTATAGTAATTTACGTAACAAAAGGGATCTCTCAAACTCTCTCCGCCCGTAGTTTCATTGCTGCTCAACGTGACAGGAAAGGGGCGTGACAAGGAAATATAGATCTTACGGCGTTCAAAAGAATTTTTAGCCTTTTTTTTCAAATCAACACAACCATACACACAAACACACACACTTGCATATACATAAAACAAAACATCTCACAGACAAAAACAGACAAAAAATAACATACTCAAACAAACACACACACCCACACACACACAAACAGCAAACACACACACATACACACACATACAAATAAAACAACAAACAAACAAACACACACACAAACAAACAAACAAACACAAACAACGCAAGATAAAAGCACCATATGTAAACAAGCAGACTTGACATACCTGAACCCTCTTCACAAAGGACCCATTCTTGACTCGTACACCAATATGAGTCATTTCAAAGGGATTTTTTTTATACACTTCTTTAACGTAAAGTCTTAATGAAGAAAGAAGTAGCCGTAGAAGTAGAGGTAGAGAAGCACACGCGCTGCTGTGTTGCTTATTTTATTCTCTCCTTCCCTCGTTATGTAAAAAGAAATAATGAACGAAAAAAAAAATTGTGTTTAGTCTTGGTTGGAACAGGGTTGGTTTGAGATGGTGTTGATGATGGTAATGATAGGGGTAATAAGGATGATATTGATGTTGATAAGAATAGTGATGATGATGATGATAATGATGATAGTGATAATAATAATTAGGAAAAAACAATAATAACAACTGATAATAACAAAAACAAAAATAACAATGATATTAAGAACAGTATTGATGATAATGATTATAATGATGATAATGATGATGATGATATAAATAATTGGTTCTATTGATTGTAATGGCAATGACTGTATTGAAAATTACTATAGTACTGTGAATATTATTTTTTTATCATGATCATTACAAATGTTTTGAATACTGATTTTTGCTCACCATACTTGTTTACATTGTTATTACCATTATCACTATTATTAGTGTCATGATTATAATTTTCGTTAATATCATTATTATCATAAGTATTATCGATATTATTACTATTATTATTATTGTTATTAGCATCATCATTATTAGCATATTATTATTATTATCATTATTGTAAACATTATTATTATTGTTATTATTATTGTCATTATTATCATTATTATCATTATCATTTCCATCATGGCCATCGGCCATAATCATCATCATTAATATCGCCATCATTATTAGTACTGCATCGTAATTGCTACCACCGGTCTACACAAACTGCTG
>BOPN01008478.1:0-2500 GCA_017312705.2 Penaeus japonicus | reverse complement strand
CATCATTATCAAGATAATAATAGTTTTCTCTTCTGTAGCTGCAATGTACTCCCTTACAACTATATAACTACAAAGTGGGTTTTGTACAGTGGGGTTCCGCATAAATGGACCGATCATGTATAATTAGTAGCAAGATGTTATCTGTGCTACTATCTCATTCATCACGATTTATTGTTCATTACACTTTATCTATAGTGTTACAAGTGTTTGTTATTACTTGTTTGTGTTCATACATTTTCATTCATAATTCTAATTAGACATGGACATTACTTTATTCATTGATCTCTGTTCAGGATCATTCATAGCACCGTTTCTTAATCATTCGGTAGTGACTCCATATTCTTCAATGGATAGAATAATATGATAATAAAACAAAACTCAACAATATTACAAGAAAAAAAAATCAGTCATAAAAGAGAGTCAAGACCACACGTAACCATATCTTATAGCCTTTTATAAGTGATAATAAGATACTTATATTCTCTCTAATGCAGCGCTAAACACTCCTGACAACCATTGCAATAAGCGTAATCATTCATGGGTTCGCCAGGAGCCCATGGCCATGGTCTATGCCTTTAGAAAAGTAATTAAAGTTGCATTTACTGCTTCGCCTTGCAACAATAAACACGAACAATGCACAACGACGGAAAATGGACGCGCTCTTAGGTGATGACGTCAGATTTCCTCCCTCTCTCGGATGATGACGTCACACTTCCCCCTCTCTTGGATGATGACGTCACACTTCCCCCTCTCTTGGATGATGATGTCACACTTCCCCCTCTCTTGGATGATGACGTCACACTTCCCTCTTTCTTGGATGATGACGTCACACTTCCCACGTTCCCGCTTATACTTTACATTTATTGTCATATCTTAACAGGTACTTATTTATCATATCGGATAAGGAAATATTTCATAAATGGATCACTATCCAAACTCCTTATCTTAGTCAACGTCTTCAATGCAGTAGCTAAGCATAAACTTGGAATGTGAAAACTTAATATATTTTTTATCTAAAAAAAAATAAGAAAATAAAAATCATCACCATCATTACAATTCTTATGTGGTAGTGGTAGTAATAATAGTAGTAGTAATAGTAGTATCATCATCTTTAACATTATGATCATTGTCATTATGTTCATCATTATTATCTTCATCATCATCAAAATCATCAATATCAATATTATCATTTTTATTATTATTGTTATTATCATCATTATATTTATCATCATACTTATCATTATCATTATCACTATTATTATTATCATAATAAATATTGTTATTAGTATTGTTACCGTTATCGTTGTTATTATCATCAATGTTACCATTACTATTATAATTATTATTATTATCAATACCAACATCATAATCATCATTTCTATTTTATTCGACTTCAGCATAAGCATCGGAAGAAGTAGAAAAAAAATCGTTTTCTAAAAGTTAGCGAAGACGACAATGATAATGATGATGATGATGATGATGATGATGATGATGATGATGATGATGATGATGATGATGATGATGATGATAATGATGATGATGGTGGTGATGATGATAATGATGATGATGGTGATGACGATGATGATAAGGATAATAATAATGATGATGATAATGTTAATGATGATTATGGTGATGATGATGATGATGATAATGATGATGATGGTGGTGATGATGATGATAAGGATAATGATGATTATGAAGATGATGACTTTGATGATGAAGATGATGGTGATGATAATGATGATAAAGATAAGGATAATGATGATGATTGATAATGATGATGATGGTGATGATGATGATAAGGATAATGATGATGGTGATGATGATGATGATGACTTTGATGGTAATGATGATGGTAATGATGATAATTATTGTTAAGACTATTAGGTTTATATCACTGTCGCTTTGGTTGTTGATGCTGTCATTATCATTATTATTATGACCATCATTATTATTGTCACTAGCCTTACAATAAGTCCTCCAATCTTATATCAATTCTTATTCAATTTCTCATCCTCATAACCAACTTTGGCTATTAGCAGATTGTCCAAAGTCATCAAGTGATCCAAGTGGCGCCTCTTGTTGCAGTAAGAGCTATTAACCAACCGTGGCGGATAATCAATTTGAGATTATAATTTCCTCATCATGAGCTGGTGATTATACCACGCCAAGTTTCATAAACCACAGTCGATTCCGTGCTGTCTGGATCGCAATGGAGAAGTGACAAGCTATCAACAGTATCGGATAAGGAGGTATGCAATACGTGCTGATTGGTTGAGAAGTTAGGCAATGTTCTGTGTTGCTTTCGTGTGGTTGTTTGAGTCCGCTGTGTAATGTTATGGTGGTTTGAATTTAAAGAGTTCTTTTTGGTCCTCGGGGTGATGTTATCAAATGTTCCTGGGGCATGGGGAGATAACGAGGGTGGACAAGTGCTAATTAGGGGTGGGGTGGGGGTGGGGGGGTAAGCTAGGAAGGAAGAGAGGAAGAGAGAGGGAGAGAG
>BOPN01008477.1:42500-44409 GCA_017312705.2 Penaeus japonicus | reverse complement strand
GGACTTCAAGCTAATGAATGAACTCATGACACCCCACACCCCAGGAGTGAATTTATATTGCTCCAATCTGGTGGTCTCTGATGCACCTCAGAGGGATAAGAGCAAGCCCCTTGCCTGGTGTGGTGAGCAGTGAAATACCTTAACCCACACAGGACGGGTGGTACAGCATGTGTACCGCGCATTCAAAAGCCCAGTTGCCGGGCGGCACAGTATTGTGCCAGCTATTCATTTAATTTAGGCCTAATAATTCGAAAGCCCCGGCATTTGGACATTCTAGGCTAGAAATCCCCCGTCGGGAATGGGTTAATTGCTGTAGTCCCACTGATCCTCTTTCCCCTTCCAGAGAGAAATGACCAAGCTCCTTAGCAGATCCAGGGCAATGGGACTAGAATGGGACTAAACCTCTACCACAAATAGTCTTTGACACTTTTGACTCCCTCCCAATAATACCACATTATTGGTATCAATGGATTCCTCTCACACTCTACTGCTCAGACAGGTAAATTTGGATTAAGACGCAACCAACCTTCTGGGTACAACATAATATCATTCGGGTAGATTTCATTGTGTTTTGCCAGTTATGATATTCATTTCTTCCGGAAACCTATCGTTTCTGAGTTTCACCCCCCTCCCCCCATGCGCCCATGTTAACATGGTACTGAACGATTTCTGGCGGGAGATTTAATCCGAGTTTTTCGGTATCAAAGCCTAACCCATAGACCTAACCTAACCTTGCCTAGTTTTTAGTTAACTCTATCTAATAGGAGTTGTTTTGCTCCCCACCTGGACCCTCCCCTTTTCCAAGCCACTTCATGGTAGATACATACCTGCCACAAACACAGTTTTTGCCATATTCATATACAACAAAACATAAACAATGGACCTGACCTAACCTAGTTTCTTTTTTGCCCTAGCCAAGCCCCCCCTGAACTCACCCCTTTTCAAGCCAGTGTGTGCATTATTTACCTTAATTGGAGGCGTGTGAGGGGCAGAATCATGGGTTGTCCCATAAGAGTTTAAGTGTTGAACCGTTATTTTTATGAAATAACTCAATAAAGCCCCACAACGTGTATCGACAACCTGTGCACTCGGTATCCATCTCTGATTTTGAAATTCGAACGAGGACACATACTCACCATACAAAGTCTGTGATTGGTCAATGTATTTGTCAGTTAGATCAATTGTTTCCTTATTGGTGCTATTATTGTCACATGACATCATTGCCTATTAGCAATGTTTTTTTTAACTGTGCAGAGTTGATGTTTTTCAGTTTTCAGCTTGTCAGTGCAGTGGAAACATTTCCCTTTACTCATTTTTTAATTAATTTCAAAATAATATACCTCACTTAGTTTACATTTCTGGAAGAAAAGTTTTATGGTGTTATGTCATAATTAACCCTCTCTGGACGGGTGGTACAGTACTGTACCGCGCATTCAAAAGCCCAGTGGCCGGGCGGCACAGTATTGTGCCAGCCATTCAATTGATTTAGGCCTAATAATTCGAACGCCCCGGCATTGTGACATTCAAGGCTAGAATGCCCCCGTCGTGGATGGGTTAAAAATATTTCATGCTGTAAGGTTTTTTGCTATGTTTGGTTGCATATTTATCAAATTATACCTTCAGATATAGTGAGTATGACTCGCGATTCGCCCCATACTCACAATCATGATCCTGATAACAGGGGAAGGCATGAAGGAGTCCAGGAAAATTGGGGAATAAACTAATAAAAAGAATAGGGAATTACATATGAATATGTCCCTCAAACACTGTAATGCCACCTGTATGCCACAATATATACGCTCTCCCCTTGGGTGGCACTATTCTGAATATCTACCTAATAACTTTTGTATTCACAACAGTTCAAGAGGGTTATTTTGGCCTGAACAGCAGTCATTTCTAATATATGGAG
>BOPN01008477.1:27500-30000 GCA_017312705.2 Penaeus japonicus | reverse complement strand
AGTTGACTAAAATTGTAGTATAGGATCTAATATCAGCTCATTATTTTCTTGATACTCAGTGTGATAGAAGTATTGCTGTTTTATGGGTGGACAAAAAACAACTTTATCTTTTTGTATTTATGCACTGTCATGAATGAATACGAAACATATAACCATCTACAATGAAGATAACATGAAGAAAAAGGGAAGAAGAAGGAAACCTGTGCTTCTGACTGTGAGTGTCACAGTAAAAGGCATCCCTGCTGGCACAAGGGCACATTTTAGACACTGGGCATGATTTGAGTCACCTTCCTCTTCTTGTTCTGCTTACACATCCTTCATTGGCGGTACTTTAGAGCAAAAGGTTGGTAACTTGCTGTGGGCCCTCACTCTATAAAGATAGTGCATGCTAGACATGAGTACCATTCAAGTCTTTCTCTCTTGCTGGTGCTAGAAGAAAGTGGTGCCATCTAGGTTTTGGATGTTAGGTTTGCTTAATATTATGGTAATTATAGTAATTATGACTAATAGTCATCATCACTCTCTCCTTACTCATAGCTTACTCATAGCACAATAAAATAGCACAGGCGTCATATACATCATGACGCCTGCTGTCAGGCCAAAACTCCTGCATCATGTATGTCATGACACCCGAATGCAATGGGTTAACTCCTCCACGACAGGCATTTCCACAAGGTTGGATCACTTTTATACAGGATTTTATGATTACCTATTATACCAATTCCTAATCAGTATCACTTAGGTAACTTATCATATATTTCATACCACAAGTTGAAAATGATAGAAAACACACATCTTAGGACGGACAGACAGCATCTGAAGATGTGGCCCATTTTGGAAGGGTTAAATATATCTGCCTTTTTAACTTTTTAGCTTTCTTTGGTTAGCTGTATCATTTGCTGCTGTTCACTGAAAATTATTTTGATTTTTCTATAAAGGGGAAGTGGTTCTGGTTGACATTGAAGACAGCAGTCCTGTCCACAAGTTGAATGTGAATGCTGAGGTTACAGCATTGAACTGGGCTCTCCATGTTCCTGAAGAGACATCTAAGAAGGAAACAGTCTTTGAGGTTGGTTTGCTTAAATAACTATGACATTTTCATCTCTTGCTGTTTTGTAGATGTTTATAGAATGTTCCAGGATGATTTCCATAATTTTATTAGTAAGGCCTTTCTATTTTCTCCCATAGGATTCATCAGAAACTTTCTTGCCACCTCTGCCTTCTCTTTCAAAGACCTACTCGGTCACAAATGGAGGGGAGCGTGAAGAGGGGCGTCAAGAGGGGCGGCTTCTACATGATCAGAATGCCCTGACATTGCTCACAGTGGCCACTTCAGCAGCATCCGTGTATATGTATGCCTTTGGTCTCTTTCACTGTGCAACTGTTGACCTTGGAGAGACAATACCAGGAGCTGGACAGGTCTTGGATGCCACACCTTCACATGACTTGCACCTTTTGAGCTGCCTGCTAGAACGTACAGTACAAGGCGTGCGAGAAGTTGTTCATGTCACTGTAGAAACTATGATTTTAGCCTGGCGACACCAGGAATTACATGCCCTTGCTTATCGATTTGGCCAGATATATGGACTCATGACGTATGCTTCACATACACTAACACTGTTGGCTGAAGCTTGGGAGAGTATTTTATTAGAATTAGATGCTAAGCTGGCAACATATGCTAGCACTGTATCAGAAGGAGGTGTATCAGCTGACTTTTTAGATTTGTTGGTATTTGGGTTCTCATCTCCAGAATTTGATATGTTCCTTTCTAACCAACTCACAGAAAAAGGGCTAAAAAAACTGGGCCATTCAATTGAGCTGAGTTATTCAAATATCCAAAAGCTAGTCTTGCATAATGTGCAAGCTGTTGGCCAGGCACTTGTTTACCAATTAAGTGCACTAGTAGGGTTGGCACGTCACCATGACCGTTTTGGAATGTTAGGAGTTGAGGAGAGTGTTGTCACAAATGCTGTAAGGGAGGCAGGCGCATTTGTTCTTAAAGCTGTAGAACTACAGCAAGTCATTGATGGAGCCATGAGCACATTTAAGGCTTTCCTCAGGTGGCTATATGTAGTTGTCCAACGTGTCAGAGGAGAGGCAGTGCTAGATGAAATGAGCAGGATGACGCAACAGGACTTAACATACATCACAGAATTTCTTCATGATAGTCTGGAGGATACAGCAACTGGGCCTGATGGGGAAAAACGAACAAGATTTCGGCTTGAACGTGTAGGGCAGTACCTGAAAGATGAACCACTCTCATGTCCCCCAGAGTCTAATCGTAATCCTTGGGAAATTTTCCTTGCTGAGCACCCGTCAGTAGCAGAACACTCTTTGATCTTCCCACACCATCATGAAAGATCTCTTCTACAAGAACACAAAAGCCTGGCACGTGTTTTAGATAACATGGCTGGACATCCAGCACAGGTAATAAGTGGAGCAGTGAACATAGTGTCGTGGGTACCCATTATAGCTGTAGCTCCATCAGGACCAGTTACTG
>BOPN01008476.1:42500-44411 GCA_017312705.2 Penaeus japonicus | reverse complement strand
CTCTCTCTCTCTCTCTCTCTCTCTCTCTCTCTCTCTCTCTCTCTCTCTCTCTCTCTCTCTCTCTCTCTCTCTCTCTCTCTCTCTCTCTCTATCAATCTCTCCCTCTCTCTCTCTCTTTCTCTCTCTCTATATTTTACCACTATTTATTCATGTTTTTTTTTTTTTCTATTTTGTACATATAGATGAATAAGATAAATAACAGACCGACTAAGTGTGCAGTATCCTTGGTAATGCACCATCCCCTCGTTTTTTTTTTTTTTTTTTTTTTTTTTCGTTTTTTCCGTGTCCTCCTTCTCTCCTTTTGGTATAAATGTGATGCTAGAGACTGCATCGTATGTTTGTGCCTTGTACGGGGCTGTTGGTTTGATATGTTTAGTCAGTTCAATTACATGTTTTTGTTTGTTTATTCATTTATCTCACTTTGTCTTCCTCTTCCTTTTTTCCTTCAACCTCCCACCCCCTCCCTCGACCCATTTTCCTGTCAACCTTGTTTTTTTGCCCTCCTTCCCTTGTCAATTGTCCTTTATTTCTCAATTTCCATCTCCACGGTGTTCATGTGTTTGTTTTTTTGACCAAGTATTTATTAGAATATGCTGTTCCATTCCGGAGAACGATCGAGCAAATAGTCTATTCAAACCAGATTGCACACATACCTGCTTCCGGGGGAGCGATGCAGAGAAAGAGGGATACAGAGAAAGAGAGATACAGTGAAATACAGAGAAATGAAGATGAAGCGAAATAAAGAGAAAGAGAGATACAGTAAGATGCAGAGAGAGATATGCAACGGACAGATAATGGCAGATACGGAGAAAGGGTGATATAGTAAGTTGCATAGAAAGAGAGATAGTGTGATACAGAGAAAGGGAGATACAGTGAGATACAGAAAAAGAGATACAGTGAGATACAGAGAAAGAGATACAGTGAGATATAGAGAAAGAGATACAGCGATATACAGAAAATGAGATACAGTGAGATACAGAGAAAGAGATACAGTGAAATACAGAGAAAGAAATACAATGAGAAACAGAGAAAGAGATACAGTGAGATACAGAGAAATAGATACAGTGAAATACAGAGAAAGAGATACAGTGAGATACAGAGAATGAGATACAGTGAGATACATAGAAAGAGATACAGTGAGATACAGAGAAAGCGATACATTGAGATGCAGAGAAAGAGATACAGTGAGATACAGAGAAAGAAATACAATGAGAAACAGAGAAAGAGATACAGTGAAATACAGAGAAAGAGATACAGTGAGATACAGAGAAAGAAATTCAGTAAGGTACAGAGAAAGAGATACAGTGAGATACAGAGAAAGAGATACAGTGAAATACAGTGAAAGAGATACAGTGAGATACAGAGAAACAGATACAGTGAGATACAGAGAAAGAAATTTAGTGAGGTACAGAGAAAGAGATACAGTGAGATACAGAGAAAGAGATACAGTGATATAAGATAAAGAGATACAGTGAGATACAGAGAAAGGGAGATACAGAAAAATAGATACAGTGAGATACAGAGAAAGAGATACAGTGAGATATAGAGAAAGAAATACAGAGTGAGGGAGACGCAGCGAGACGCGGAGAAAGGAAGATACAGCCAGTTGCACAGAAAGAGAATTACAGCGAGATACAGGGATACAGGGCTACGGAGGTACGGAGAAATGTTGTGAGATAGAAAGGGAGTGAGGGGAAAAGAAAGAGAAAGGGGGGGGAGAGGGATAAGAGAGGAAGACTGAAGGAAAGAGGAGAGATAGAGAGGGATAGGGGAAGAAGCTGGAAGCAGAAGAGTGATGGGAAAGGTTGATGAAAGGAAAGAGTGCGTAAAGAAGTATGACAAGAAAAAAATAAAGGCGAAGGGGGGGAGAGAGATAATTTATGAAAGAGAGACATGAAAAAAATACAAGAA
>BOPN01008476.1:22500-30000 GCA_017312705.2 Penaeus japonicus | reverse complement strand
ATCTGTGCGCCCGGTGCCCGTCAATCAAACACTAGGAATGTTTTGTATCTACGAAATCGTAGATTTAACGCGCTTGTTCTGATCGCCGAATATTGTTTACATGGTTCAGATATTGTCTGAAAACGAATTTGATAGATTCCTCAATACGAACAATATATATAGCTTCATCAAAATAGGTGAAGGTAAACATAGCATTTACATAATATTGCATATGAAATGACGGAATATACTGAAGCAACATACATTTTGAAGATTTGGCACGTCGCACTCAATTTGCGTGAATCGGCCTCAAGTTGAAGTTCAGATTAGTCTATTCTCATTTTCATTAAGCTTCGGAGCAGGTTCACTGGCGGATTCAGTCGGGTGAACATTACAAACATCGTGTGTATCTATAATCCCAATTGTTCAAAATTATGTAGAGAAAAGAATGATGGTTGACTTAGAAATTAGGTCGAAAATCTGTAGATTCAGTCTGTTTTCGTTAACAAATGATAAGAATGTAAAGGGTTAATTAACTAAAAATGTGCAATATCTTTATGGTGTACCTATGTTTTACTAGAGGAAAATATTGCAACTAATTTAATTAAAAACACCAGCGATGCGCTGATTTTGGAATGCATATCTATGTAAGGGTTTAATTCATCGTTAACTTGGCAATTTGTTGTTATCATCATGAGATTAGCATGGATGATAATATTTCATACTATTTCAAGATACTAACACTAAATTGGACGATGTACTTAGCCGTACAATTATGCTTAGCCAATATGTTGACGGAGCTGAACTATAACTGGCTGTTATCATGAGGAAGCCGAGACATGATTGGCTGTTTTCGGAAGAGCTGCGCTGCTATTGGCTAGAGTCCCGGTGTTCGGATGCCTGCTCGAAATTGAGGGATAAACCGCAGATGACTCGATCCTTGGCTCACGATAATTTTCCGGTTAAAACTTCAAGATCAAATCTAGGTCCAGATCCTCGGGTCTGATCTGCACTCGAATCCTGGGTTCAAACCGGCGTTCCGAATGTGGGCTTCAATGTTCATGCATATTGCACAAACGGATCCGTTTTCCCTCCCGTGAAGTGAAGCGAAACGGTTTTGCTTTTCCGAATCTCAAGCTGGAATTCAACGCTCGCAAAAGGCTCTCTTCATGTGTTTTTTATCTCCATTTCTACCTTCCCCCCTTCTTCTTTTTTCTTCTTCTTCTCATATGATTCCTTTTCTATCCTTTCCCCCTTCCTCACTCTCTTCTCTGTCTCATCTGTTCTCTCCTCCGCTGTCATATAAGCCTTCTCTCTCTCTCTCTCTCTCTCTCTCTCTCTCTCTCTCTCTCTCTCTCTCTCTCTCTCTCTCTCTCTCCCTCTCTCTCTCTCTCTCTCACTGTCTTCTTCCCCTCTCTTCATTCACACTTTTTTCTCTCTCTCTCCTCCCCTTCCAGGCACAAGCGCTATGGCAATACGAAGGTTATTTATTATAGTGTCAAGAGCATATATACACATTCATCTCATGGATTTGTGAAATGATCAGACTTTTATTGCATATTGGAGGATACTTTTGCCACGATCTGTCTCTCTCTGTCTATTTATACGTCTATTTCTCTCATTCTCTATCTATCTATCTATCTCTCTTTCTCTCTCTCTCTCTCTCTCTCTATCTATCTATCTATCTATCTCTTTCATTCTCATTCTTGCATTTCCTCTTCCTCACATTCTACCCCTATCTCCCCGTCCTCCCTATCTCATTCTTTATCTCCCTCACCCTCACCACTCATCTTCACCCTCTCCCTCCACCTCCCTCCACCTCCCTCCACCTCCCTCCACCTACCCCCTCACCCTCATATTCCACCTCCCCCCTCCCCCCACCTCCCTTTACCTCCCCCTTTCTTTCAACCTACCATTCTCCCTCTCCCTCCTTCCCCCTTACTCCCTCTCTTTTTCTCCCTCCATCACCACTTCCACCGTTCCATCACCATCTTCAGAACGAGGGAGCCCGCTCTGATAGCATCATTCCTCTCTGCTCCATCATCATTACTGTAATCATTATCTCTTCCTTTCAAATTTATTTTCTCTGTCTCTCGCTTCGACTGGTGAGAATAAGGAAATGGCTATGGAACACTGATTGAGCATTCCTTGTGCTTGTAAAGGAATTCAATATGCAGAATGATTCTAAACGCGTGCACGGAATTCAGTTTACTTGCAATTGAATTCAATAGACTTGTAAAATGATTAAAGGTTCTTACAAAATAAGTATAAATCTTACTTAGACTTCATTATACTTTCAAATTCAATATACTTGCAAAAGAAAACAAACTACGTGCAAAATTATTCAATATACTTACAAGAAAAAATCAATATGCTTAAGGAAGAATTTGATATACTTATAAAAGATTTCTATTAACTTACCCGTGAATTCAATGTACTTGAAAAATATTAAATGTACTTGCCAAAGATATCCAATATGCTTGCAGAAGTATTCATTATAATTCGTAAAAGAATTTCGAACACGTACAAGCGAATTCAATATATTGACAAAATAATACAATATTTTAACAAAATAATTTGATATACTTACAAGAGTATTCAGAAAACTTGCAAAATTATTCAGTGTATTTGCAAAAGGGTTCAGTACACTTTTTAAATATTTCAGTACACTTAAAAGAGAATCCAATCTACTCACAAAGAAATGTTATCTTTCTTACAAAGAAAATCATTATATTCACGCTTAAAATCATTCTGCAGGTAGTTGAAATAGAAAAGAGGAATTTGCAAAAGTTTTCAAACATATATTTATGTTAAAACACCCGCCATGGTTACTCTGTCTATATACCTTTATTCAAGTCATGTCTTTTATAATCAGCTGTTGATTTTTGTACAGTAGTGTATTTTCTGTCCAGAGATTCCGATGTATTAAGTGTGTATGTTTTTATCGCCCTTTTCTTTACAAGAGAATTATTGTATTTTTGTTGTTGTTGTTGTAGCTGGTGTTGTTACTTTTATTCATCACTATTGTTATCATCATTACCATTATTCTTATTATTCTCATCATCATTACTACTGTTATGATTATCATTATTATAATGATTATTATTGTTATTACTATTGTTATTATTATCATTATCATCATTAGGAACATTTTAATTCGTATTATTATAATTATTGTTATCATCATTATCATTATTTATCCATTCATCAGTCTATCTTCTTTTACTTTGAATAGATTTAGAATATACACAATAGGTTATTCATGAATAACAATCGCTGCACGTGTAGAGTATTAATACAAAATGTAACAACTGAATGTTATTAGCTCTTATAAATTATCCGGTGTACTGAATATGACCACACAGAGGTGGAGGTGGTTGAGTTCGTGTGTGTGTGTGTGTGTGTGTGTGTGTGTGTGTGTGTGTGTGTGTGTGTGAGTGTGTGTGCGTGCATGTGTTTACGATTTATTTTCACATATTTCTAAACGTTGTTCGTTTTAAATCTACTATAAATCGTTGCGTGACTAAATGACTTTCCGGGTTTGAACCGAAGACAAGCAGTTAATGTATCATCTCTTATTCCTTGAAAGTATCATATTGCATTATCTCTCGACGTATCTGTGCTCTGTCTCCCAGTTCACCTGACCCCCCCCCCCCCCCTTCCCAATCCTTATTCTAATATACCCCCGTCTTCCCTTGCTATCATCAGGTCAGAAAGGGAGTTGAATAGACGAATGGAATTAGTAACGATGTTTTTGCTACATTTTATATTATGAACATGTACAGTATTTATGTTACCAACATTTTTTGCGAGTGATGTGTACACCAACATTTTATTTTTTACATGAACTCTTTTCATTTGCTTTGAAAGCGGACTACAAAGTGGCTCGCCGGTATAGTTGAACTGGAGGGAATTGTATTTAGTGCAGTGATATCAATATCACATTTAGTATTTAGTCGGTATCATAGAATGGTCAGAATTGTCTGTATTAAAGTAAAGTAACTGCAAGTTCAACGGACTAGTTTACCCTGTGTTGCCAAGCTAATGAAAGGAGAGTATGAGACAGTGCATGATCAGATTGTCCACAACGTTACTCATCTCACCCGTGCAATCGACCCTCAACTCCGTCATATCAGCTGCAATCCCCCGCCTTTAATCTTGCCACATTCTCGGCAATCGTCTTCTCCTGCAAACATGCAGTCGAGGTCCTCCTCCTGCTCCTCGCCGTCTCATCCTTCCCACTTCTGTGATATTTCCCCCAAATGGATCCCCTCTTTCCCCTCACCCATTCAGACCTATCGGACCCCCCCCCCACCCCCCTCCGAGCAGCCTTTAAGTCAATCCCATGCTAGACGCCCCCCTCGAAGGCTAAGGAAGTTACCTGGATGAAATTAATTAAGAATTCAATTTACTCTCACACTTTGTCTTCTGCACCGGTTAATATCCTTCACACGACTGGGGAAAAAGTTAAGAAAGGATAGCGAGGGGTTGTAGGCACCACCACGTGCAGGCAGACCGTGTGCACCGACGTCCCTCGATTAGGACCCTCGCCCTTGGTCTCATGGGACGGTGCCGTATGTCATTCGAGCTTCTGCGTTGGCACGGAATTAACACTCGTCTTCGCCATTAGTTTGTGTTGGGTTGATTCGTGTGTTATAAAGTGGATAACACAAGATCCTTCACCAATGGGAATAAGGCAGATTTAGCTTAATAATGGGAAGTTGGCGTATCCAGAGACTGCAAAAGAAAACAGTCTCTTTAACTGGGTTATATATGGATGCAAGGCTGGAGATTAATTCAATTGGGAGAGGGGAATGGAAAGAGAGGAGAGGGGATAAATTTATAAAGTATATGTCTGTGGTAAGATAAAATGCACGAGTGTGAGAATGAGAATGTGATATGACGCAATATATATATTCTCATTGCACCCTTAGATACAGGGAGATGACAAAGTCTAATTCCCTGTCAATTACATTTATCAAGGGCCTTCAGAGTCTCCACATCCCCACCACTACAAATGACTATGATCAGACCAGTCTTTCGAATAAGTTCTTTAGTCTTAAAATACGTTACTGCTGTCCTAACTGCTACACGTAGTAATAACACTGACAAATGTAAATCAGCTCCATCCATATCACCATCACCATCATCATCATTTCTATTACCATCACCATCGTCACCGCCATCGCCATCACCATTACCATCATTACTATGAGTGTATCTTGTATTAGTCAAAGTCTGCAAAAGGAAATATCTACTTGTATATATATATATATATATCTTTTTTTTAAATATTAGATTAAGTATCTTCCTACACTGATAATTAATAATAGGCTATTTTACAAATGTGCGTTGAGACTATCGAGCTACGACAAAATTCATGATAGTCTTGTGGCACCCTGGTACTATCCATAGCACCCCAGGATGCCGTGGCACCCAGTGTGAGAACCACTGTGCTAGGGCTTTACCTGTGGACATTGTGCATACACAATGAATTTACTTCTGATTCAAGAAAACAGAAACCAGTTTCATTAAGAATTTAAAGCATAAGCTTTTGCTAAATGGGTATTATGCTTTTGTTATGTTATATGTTATTGGATATCATATCTATCAATACTTCCCATTGATAGCTCAATCATTCAGAAACATATTGATTCGTTATTTGATATGTATCATAGAAAACATGTTCTCGATTCAAACATGTTCCAGAACTAAAGCAGAATATTTTATATAGAAAACTTTGACATATTTCCCATTTATCTCATCAGATCGAAAAAAACACACCTTAATTTATTTCCATAATATCTTAAAAGATCACCAATTTTTATGCAGTACCCCTTGTATTAGTTATCAAAGTTAGTCACTTCGAGATACAAGAAGTCTATACCACAAGCATATCCAAGAAATACCATTAAATTTCCCTCTAATATAAAAGAGGGTGAGAAAAATTACCATAAACAACCATGAAAAAAAAGGGGACATAACCTTCAAGAGAAAAGAGCTTTCACTTTTAAAAACGAGGAAAGTTGTTGTTGTTGTTGTTGTGCGAGCTCTTGTGTGACGTGAATAAGATGGCGTTTTAGAGTTTTGTTTACAGGTCGAATACACCTGTGCCTCGGAAGATGCCTTTGCTTCTGGGTCGATGTGTGTGAAGGATGTGCGGATGGATGGGAAAGGGGGCGGCTCTCAGACACGGCGCGAATAGAAATACCCACGATCGCATACAAATAATATCTATCCCTTTCTCATTCTCGGTCTCAGTCTCTTTCTCTTTCTCTTCATTTTTCTCTTTCTCTTTATCTTCATTTTTCTCTTTCTCTTTATCTTCATTTTTCTCTTTCTCTTTATCTTCATTTTTCTCTTTCTCTTTATCTTCATTTTTCTCTTTCTCTTTATCTTCATTTTTCTCTTTCTCTTTTACTTTCTATTTCCATTTCTTCCTTTCTCTCTCTTTCTTTCTCTCTTTCTCTTTATATTCATTTTTCTCTTTCTCTTTTACTTTCTATTTCTATTTCTTCCTTTCTCTCTCTTTCTTTCTCTCTTTCTCTTTATATTTATTTTTCTCTTTCTCTTTTACTTTCTGTTTATAGTTCTTCCTCTCTCTCTCTCTTTCTCTATCTCTATCTTTCTATCTCTTTTTCTCTCTTTCTTCTTCTCTCACTCTATCTATCTATCTACCCCTCTCTCGCTTTCTATTTCTTTTTTTCATTCTCTCTTTCCCTCGCTTTCTCTTTTTCGTTCTCTCTTTCCCTCTCTTTCTCTTTCTCCCTCTCTCTCCCTCTCTCTCTCTCTCTCTCTCTCTCTCTCTCTCTCTCCCTCTCTCTCTCCCTCTCTCTCTCCCTCTCCCTCTCCCTCTCCCTCTCCCTCTCCCTCTCCCTCTCCCTCTCCCTCCCCCTCTCTCTCTCTCTCTCTCTCTCTCTCTCTCTCTCTCTCTCTCTCTCTCTCTCTCTCTCTCTCTCTCTCTCTCTCTCTCTCTCTCTCTCTCTCTCTCTCTCTCTCTCTCTCTCTCTTTCACTCACTCACCCACTCACTCACTCACTCACCCACTCACTCACTCACTCACTCACTCACTCACTCACTCACTCACTCACTCACTCTCCTCTCTCTCTCTCACTCTCCCTCTATCAATCTATTTATCTCTCGCTAGCTCGCTCACTCGCTCTCTCTCATATTCGTATATAACTATACTATTCATAAATATATGATACTAATCACCATGATCTCATTTTCCTTTTATATATGGGACCTCAATCAGGAAATCCGTTTAACCCATGAAGCCTTTTCCCCTTATATGTAAGTTTATACAGTCACGGCGTTATGAGGACTGAATGCACAAAAGCAAATTGGTTCACGTTTATATTAGACCTGGTCTCGGTTCCCGCCTCCCCCTTCGCAGCCTGGCGCCTAAATCCCGTGTTTGGCCAAGCTCTTCAGCCGGAGCAGCGAAGCGCTAAGGTTGTAGAATGAAGGCTTCAAGCGTCCTCCCAGAGCAGAGCTTCTCACGATCCCCAAACAGTGTCC
>BOPN01008476.1:15000-17500 GCA_017312705.2 Penaeus japonicus | reverse complement strand
AGTTTATCTATTCAGTACCATGAATGGTCACAGTTGTTTCGGCGTGTGATACTTTTTCATTCGACATCCTCTTCTCTTTTTCTCTATCTATCTATCTGTCTGTCTATCTGTCTATCTGGCTGACTCTATCCCTTCTCGTTTTATCTCGATCTCCTTCATCCTCGTCCTCTTCCTCTTCCTCTCCCTCTCTCTCTCCCTCTCCCTTTCCCCCTCTTCCTCTTCCTCCCTCCTTCCCTCCTTCCCATCTCCTGATCCCTCTCCCTCTCCCTCTCTTTCTCCCTCTCTTTCTCCCTCTCCCTCTCTTTCTCCCTCTCCCTCTCTTTCTCCCCCTCCCTCTCTCTTCCTTTGCTTTTCTCTCCCTCCTTTGTTGTTGTTTTAGGAAATTAGAGAATGCATTCACGCGGAGAAATGAACTGGTTACCGACCTACCGTTGGCGCTGCAGACTTAACACCGCCGCCGTGGGAGAATGGGATTACCCTCGCCTTTAATGCATGCATGGTGTCACTCACTCCTACCCGTGACTCAGGGAAAGTTAGGAATTATTAGGAGTGGTGCCATGATACGTCATGAATAGGTGTATTGATAGTGGCCATCATGTAACAGCATGATATTTTGAACAACGCCAACAGATTTTGTCCAAGTTTGTTTGTTTGTTTTGGGCAAGATCTTTTGAAGGAGGAAAAGTACTTACAAGGATCTTGGGGTTCAAGTTTCACTATCCTTGCAATCCTAGCATATATATCTATACATATCTATATATCTATCTATCTCTATCTATCTCTATCTATCTCTATCTATCTCTATCTATCTCTATCTCTCTCTCTCTCTCTCTCTCTCTCTCTCTCTCTCTATATATATATATATATATATATATATATATATATATATATATATATATATATATATATATATATGTATGTATGCAAGTATGTATGTATGAATGATGATATGCATGTACGATATTTACGTACGAATGCTTGTAGCCGTGGAATTTATGGCGGCTATTTGTGAAGTTCTTCTCCGGCGGGCAGCAGGTTGTGTGATATGCAGATGAGACTTCCCAGCTGCGGCCTCGTACGTGCTGCGTGTAGCTGAGAAGTCTTGTGTCCCAGATATACACTAACATTACAGTTTTACAGATACTGAACCTATGTTTCTGATGTAAATAATGAAATGAGTAAATAAGACCTCTAGCTGTTACGAGGCTTGAGCACCGAGTGCCGCCGCGACATTTCCTAGTTGCTGTTGAGATGATACACGTCAAGATGCCGAGAGACACGTTCCTGTCGCTGGCATTGAACCGTTTATTCTTTCGCCTTACTTTTACGCTCTCGCCCGCGTCTAGCTCTCTCTTCCCCCGAGGAGAAACGAGTTGTTCTTGTATTTCCATCCTTTGGCAATCCTTCACCTCCACCTATCTCATCTCATCTCAGTATCTGCTCCATCTATCTTCCACCCGTCCACAGGGCTCCGTGATTCCTCCGAAGAATAGTGGAGTGGTGTGCGTACATTCCCTTTATTCTCGTTCCCTTGGTTATCCATTCAAGCTCCGTAACAGATTTGCGACGGAGGGAAATAACCAAGTCGTCGAAGTATATAGGAATGCGAGAATAATAGACCGTGGAGAGAGAGAGCGGGGGGAGATAGAGAGAAATAGGAAGAGAAAAAGAGAGAGCGAAAGAGAGAGAGAGAGGGAGAGAGAGAGAGAGAGAGAGAGAGAGAGAAAGAGAGAGAGAGAGAGTGGGGGAGAGAGAAAGAAAGAGAAAGTGAAAGAAAGAGATAAATAGAGAGAGAAAAAAATAATAAAAAGGATAAATCATGTTGTGCAGAGAAACGAATGGAACGTCTTTTAGGAGTGCTGAGTAATTTGGATGGTTGCTACAGGTGTCTCTAAAAGTAGACGTGTCCGACATTTATATCTCTGTAATGATAGAAGTTTGGAGATAATTCATAAGTTTGTTGTCCTGTTCTCCCCGTGAGAAACTTTTTAATTATAGTTATATGTTTATCCTCATATATCCACATGAGGTTCCGCAGTGGATCTGGGTTATGGGTGAGTACAGAGAGAGAAAGACAGAGAGAGAAAGAGAACGAGAGGGAGAGGGAGAGAGAGGGAGAGGGAGATGAAAATGAAGATGAAAATGAAGATGAAAATGAAGATGAAAATGAAGATGAAAATGAAGATGAAGATGAAAGTGAAGATGAAAGTGAAGATGAAAATGAAGATGAAAATGAAGATGAAAATGAAGAGGAAGAGGAAGAGGAAAATGAAGAGGAAGAGGAAAATGAAGAGGAAAATGAAGAGGAAGATGAAGAGGAAGAGGGAGAGGAAGAAGGAGAGAAACATAAAAAGAAAAAAACAAACAAAGGAAAATAATCACAGCTTAGGTACGCGAGAAGAGAGATCCATTCAAGCCACCGAAGCTGCCTGTCATAGTATTGGGTGTTCCTCTCTAAAATTCAGCGCACTCGAGAGAAATATTCTCACTCCCTCTGAAG
>BOPN01008476.1:0-2500 GCA_017312705.2 Penaeus japonicus | reverse complement strand
CTCTCTTTCTCTTTCCCTTCATTCCTTCCATTCTTCTCTCTCTCTCTGTCTCTCCATCTCCCTCTCCCTCTCTTTCTCCCTCTCCCTCTATCTCTATCTCTTTCTCTCTCTCTCTGTCTCTCCCTCTCCCTCTTCCTATCTCTCTCTCATCCTACCCACTTTAATTCCTCTTTCTCTCTGTCTCTGCCTCTCTCTCTCTCTCTCTCTCTCTCTCTCTCTCTCTCTCTCTCTCTCTCTCTCTCTCTCTCTCTCTCTCTCTCTCTCTCTCTCTCTCTCTCTCTCTCTCTCTCCCTCTCTCTCCCGCGTAAACAAGAAGTGGCCACTGGGGAAACGCAAAACAATGCACGTATGCACATATGTATTACTAAAATATCAAATGCTGTCTCTCTATATCTCATTTTCTCTCTCTTTCGTTGTACCTTTCTCTCACTCTCTCTCTCTGTCTCTCCCTCTCCATCTCTCTCTCACTCTCTCTCTCTCTCTCTCTCTCTCTCTCTCTCTTCTCTCTCTCTCTCTCTCTCCGCCTCTCTCTCCTTCCTCCTTCCCTCCCCTCTCTCTCTCTCTCTCTCTCTCTCTCTCTCTCTCTCTCTCTCTCTCTCTCTCTCTCTCTCTCTCTCTCTCTCTCTCTTTCTCTCCCTCTCCGTCTCTCTATACTTTCCTTCCTTCCATTCCTCTCTCTCTCTCTCTCTCTCTCTCTCTCTCTCTCTCTCTCTCTCTCTATACTTTCCTTCCTTCTCTCTCTCTCTCTCTCCTCTCTCTCTCTCTCTCACTCTCTCTCTCTCTCTCTCTCTCTCTCTCTCTCTCTCTCTCTCTCTCTCTCTCTCCGTCTCTCTATCCTTCTTTTCTTCCCATTCCTCTCTCTCTCTCTCTCTCTCTCTCTCTCTCTCTCTCTCTCTCTCTCTCTTTCTCTCTCTCTCCGTCTCTCTATACTTTCCTTCCTTCCATTCCTCTCTCTATCTCTCTCTCTCTCTTTCTCTCTCCCTCTCTATCCTTTCCTTCCTTCCATTCCTCTCTCTCTCTCTCTCCGTCTCTCTCTCTCTCTCTCTCTCTCTCTCTCTCTCTCCCTCCCTCTCTCTCTCTCTCTCTCTCTCTCTCTCTCTCTCCTTCTTCCTTACTTTTTTCATTCCTATCTCTCTCTCTCTCTCTCTCTCATCCTACCTACTTTAATTCCTCTTTCTCTCTCTGTGTGTCTCTGCCTCTCTCTCTGACTCTCTCTCTCTCTCCTCCTTCCTTACTTTTTTCATTCTTATCTATCTCTCTCTCTCATCCTACCTACTTTAATTCCTCTTTCTCTCTCTCTCTTTCTCTCTCTCTGTGTCTCTGCCTCTCTCTCCCTCTCTCTCTCTCTCTCTCTCTCTCTCTCTCTCTCTCTCTCTCCCTCTCTCTCTCTCTGTCCCTCTCTCTCTCTCTCTCCCTCTCTCCCTCTCTCCCGCGTAAACAAGAAGTGGCCACTGGGAAACGCAAAGCAATGCACGTGAGGAGAGACATCCTTGAGGAAATGGTGGTCATTCCTCCCCATGAGAGCCGGACACGTATTCTTGAAGGAGTTACTCTTTTCTTCTTGAGAATTGACTTCCTTTACTGAGATTTGTGTATATTTTGGATTTATGGTTATAAATTGTTAGTGTTGTTTAGTGTCTGTAAGGGTTATTGTATGTAAATCATGGTTAAGAAGAAATGCATTGGTATTTGGTTTTGTTTTTTTAAATGTCTGATCTGTATGATTATATCAGTTTTTAAAATTCTGGATAACTGTAGTTTTTCATGTAAATTAATAGCTTCTTTGATGTTCATGTTAAAGCACACACACACACCCTGGCATACACACACACACACACACACACACACACACATACATGCACACACACACACACACACACACACACACACACACACACACACACACACACACACACACACACACACACACACACACACACACACACACACACACACACACACACACACACACACACACACACACACACACACACATACACACAAACAAATACATATGAATGCGGTATATATTTGTGTATATCTATCTACCTATCTATTCATCTGTCTATATCTATCTATCCATATATTTTTTATCTAACTATATATGTATCTATCTACCTACCCGTCTGTCTATATCTATAACTATATATCTATCTATTTATCTATCTGTTGAAGTTAATTCAAATATACTTTCAGAAAGATACAAACGAAAAACGGGGGGACGAAAGTGAATGAATATTTGAGGAAGTAGATAAAGATAAAGAAGAGGAGAAATAAAGTGAAGGAGAAGAAGAAAGAAAAGGACAAAGAAGGAAAGGAAGAAGAAAAGAAAAGGACAAAACAACAACTAAAAAAGAGGAAGAGCAAGGCCATGTAGAAGAAAAGAAAATGATACAATTGGAAAATAGAAATAGAAGAATAAGAAAAGGTGGGAAGAAGATGATGATTAAAAACAACATTGAATAATGAATCACTTAATTTACATTTTTTTAGGTAATCC
>BOPN01008475.1:30652-35652 GCA_017312705.2 Penaeus japonicus | reverse complement strand
ATCAAAAGTTAAATTCAAAAGCATTGCAAAATGTACAAAAAACTCAATTTAACATCATCTCTTCATTAGTCATATATCACAATCCATAAATAAAAGGTCTATTACACAATTTAAAAAAACACGCTTGCAATTACATAATGAACTTTGCCGTGCATGTTGCTGGTGTAACAGGGATTAATGTCTACTTATTTTCAGGTTAAATATTCACTTGACAATTTACATCATGATCACAAATTATACTGACATATGACAATGCAAAAATAAGTTTGAAAAGCTAAATAGCTTGGACATTAACAAACATCTCGACATAAAGAATATTTTTAGATACTTTTATTCCGAAAAAGGATAAATGAAGGACAGGTTAAATGAAAAGAAAAATATCATAAATGACTTTAGTCCGATGAAAAGGAAAAAAGACTTTAATCCGATCATATGAATTGAAACTTTTATTGAAATAAAAACCCTTACAAAGATATTCATGTGTGCTTGTATGTTATATGTATTAGTAAATATCTCTGTTCGCGTGTCTATATGTATGCGCATGTGTGTGTGTGTTTATCTTCTGTGTGCACATGTGTGTGTTTGTTTATCTTAGGTGTGCACATGTGTGTGTGTGTGTTTATCTTATGTGCACATGTGTTGTGTATGTGTGTTTAGTATATATTTATATTCTTAACTTAAACACATATCTGCACGTTTTATTTCATCATAACATAACGAGAACCATGGATTGAACAGTTGTTCGTGTGTTATCATTAGTGTATAATAACCCTCCTCTAACATTCCATTCACTCAAAATTAACTCCCGCAAATGCCAAAGACCACCGAAGCTTCTAGAAGGTACTGATTGCAATCACTGCAGCGCCGCTCCTGGTGACCCTGCAGTGCCATTCAGTGCCACGCAGCACTGCAGTGAAGGCATGAATGTTGGCAGGCACCTGAGTCTGCCGCTACTGCCATAAATACCTCGGCCCAACCCTTCCTCTTGTCCTGAGCGGAGGGAACTCGAGTACCATTATTAATATCTGACCGCGGATAATGGTGACTCGGCTGATAGCAAGCAAACTAGTTTCAAATGGTATGAAATAGTGTATAGTTAAAGTCCCTCGTTCGTCATCATCATTCATATCATCACGAAACTATTTTACTATATCGCCAAGTCAATCTGCTCATTAAGCGATAACAAAAGAAAGACTTCGATAGCTTTTAACAACGAAAAATAAGGGGGAAAAAATAAGTCTTTTCGGTTCGTTTGTTATCAAGCTCTCGTGTTGTCTGAGGCCTCCGTGACTCCGGCAATATTGGTGGTCGTGCTGTGTCCCCCCTTTAATGTTCCGTGTTGTCCCTCTGTTTATCCACCGTCTTCCTTCTTCCCCTCTTCGTGTCTATAGCGATATTGGTCGAAATACTTTGTTTTCTTTTTTTCTGCTGTGTTGTCCCTTATATATATATGTGTGTGTGTGTGTGTGTGTGTGTGTGTGTGTATGTGTGTGTGTGTGTGTGTGTGTGTATGTGTGTCTGTGTGTGTGTGTGTGTGTGTGTGTGTGTGTGTGTGTGTGTGTGTTTTGTCTTGGGTCTTCCTCTTCTCGTCACCAGCAGTATTAGTCGTCGTGTTTTTTGTATTTGGTTTTGTCCCTTTGGTTTTATCAGCCGTATTGCCTCTTCCTCTCTCCGTCTCTTTCATTTTGTTCCCCGCTTTACTCTGTCTTCTTTCTCCAATCCCTGTGACTGATTCTTGCAAAATTGGCCGTCGTGATGTGTTCCCCATTAATGTTTTGTATCTCTCTGTTTATCTAACGTACTGCTACTCTTTCTCTCCGTGACTTTAACAATATTAATTAACACACTAATGTTCCCCTTTTTCTATCTTCTGCATTCCATCAACTTTATCCACCGCCGTGCTTCTTCCTCTCTTCGTGACTGGTCGTCATATTGACTTTCCTTTTTTTCTCTTCGTCATTAGCAATATGAGTCACACTGTCCCTCTTTTAGTTTTGTGTTGTCCCTCTTTTTTATTATCCTCCTTGCTTGCTTCTCTCTCTTCTTTACGTCCGTTATCCTCCATCCACTCCGTTATTCTCGTCCCTCTCGTCAATCTCCTTTCCCTTTCCTTCCTTTTCACCGAATAACGCGGGGAAAATATCTACATTTTTGACATAAAGGAATCACGCATTTCCACACAGACCGAAATAGTCGTTTCTGGCTCAAGGTCTTCCTCCAAGGCTAAACTCCCAAGTGTAAAAAGGTAGTGTGTAAGTTCATGTTATCGAGAACTCCCACGCAAGAGCTCTGATCCCAGAAACGAAATGACGCTGATTGCATAAACATGTGTTTTTGTTGGTGTTGTTGTAGTTATTGTTGTAGTTATTGTTGCAGGATGAAGTAGAAAGAGAGAGAGAGAGAGGGGGAGAGGGAGAGAGAGAGAGAGAGAGAGAGAGAGAGAGAGAGAGAGAGAGAGAGAGAGAGAGAGAGATATTATTTACATTGTTGTAGTTATTGTTGCAGAAAGTCTTTTGATTTCTATGTTGATTTATGATATTCAGAAAAATCATATGAAACAAGGGAAAGAGAAATCAGAATATTGACGTCAATTTTTATAACCACAATAATATCAAGAACTGCATATTGATTGCATAACAAAGAGTAACAACAACGAAAAGCAAATGTCATGAATAGTATCATAAAATCATTACTATTATAAAGTATTTCTATCATTATCATATCATATCATTGTCATTATTTTCATTATTGTCATTAATATTGCTATCATTATCATTATTTTCTTTATCATTATTGTTACCATCAGTATTATTACCGTCATTATTACTATTGTTGTTATTAGTGTTTTGTTACCATACCCAAAACCAGATGGAAAGATTGTATAAAAAGGGACTTGAAGGAAAAGAACATAGATGATATAACAATAGTATACAATAGGAGTACTTGGAGAAAGCTCATCAAAAACGGCGACCCCGAATAGGGATAAGCTGAGAAGAAGAAGAAGATTATTGATATTACTATTATTGTCATCATTATCCCTATTGATATTATCAACTTTATTACTGTTGTTATCAGAATTGTTATTATCAGAATCATAATTGATATTATCAAAACTGGAAAAGTTATTATCAAAATAATACATTGTTTCATTATAACTATTATCATATTCATTAACATCATTATTAATATCATTATCATTATTACAACTAGTATCATTTTTTTATCTGAATTATCAGTTTTATCCATAGAACAATAATACCCACATTAGAATAAAATACGTTTCACTGAAATCATATTAGTTGACAATTCACAAATGATAACAAAATAAAGTGATACATTATGATGAATAACACTAATTGCATATTGCAGATTTACATTATATCTATCATTGAAGCTTAATTTTAAGTTCATTGTTATTTTTTATGACACTAATAGTGATAAAACTACAAGAAAATAAGACAGAGAAAATGAAACGAGACAGATAATCTTGTTAAACATTTTTGTCAACTGCGTAATTCAGGAAAATATAACGAATTATCAACATTGTAGTTATATTCCGTCGAAATCTTTTTGTCCTCTTAAAACCACGTTTTAGCTCGCTAGCACGAAATGAATGAGACAAGCCTGTGGTTTGATATTTTTATTTACCATATGACTTTAGATATGTATTACCGCCGGGGTCACGTTTTCCCCTCCTGTAATCAATACGTGTTATTTCTTATTATGTTTGGGTTATACGTAAAAAAAAAATGCTGATTCATTAATTGTGTGTTATCTGAGTCAAAATACTCCTTTATGGTGGTAGATCATTGCAAAATAACCAGTACTTATAGCCATAAGAATCTGCTTGATATGAAACTGTAGTCCCAGGTGCAGTTATAGCCCTGGCTCATATACAGCGTTGCGTATGGCTGCGAGAGAGTAAAGAAACCTCTGGCCGATGGTGTTTTTACAATGCATAGGATTGTTTGCTCTCCTTATGATGCACAGAGTGGTGTGGTGTTAGCCGTTCTCAAGTTTGGCTGACCCATCTGTCCCCACATTACAAAGGGGAGCGTGATGCCATCTAAGATTGCATATGCATGGCGTGCATATGGCCGCCGCTGGCGAAGGCCATACACGCGGTGCCAACCCCGCGGTGGCTCGGCCGCCCTTGGGAGCCAAGTCTAACTAAAGGAATAGTGAAGAAGAAATTCTAACTTACATCTTTCCACATCTGTGCAAACATCGCTGAGTACCAACATAAGAAGCTGCTTAGTTATAAATCAAAGTGCCACCTGCCTCCCTCCCTCGCCTGCACCAGTGCCCAGGTGAGGTTGCCGAGCGCTCTTTCGGGAACCGCATTTTAACTCCGACGGAAACTGTTCGGATGTATCGATACTCGGGAGATCTTTTCCTTTACATCTTAAGAGCATTTTGCACGAGGCGGAAAGTCCCTCACTCGCTCCACAGGAAAGCTGAGAAATCAAAATGATATGGCAACACCATCAGAGCTGTGCCCAACCCATCCATTCATGAGCTTGTGCCCGCCACCGTTGCCAAACGTCCCACTCGCAGTGCTCACTGAAGCAACAATTCACTCTAAAAAAAAATTCATTCATCTCGAATTATAGTTCTCAAAATACTTTCTAGAGGTTCACCCCGATGGACAAAAAGCATAATGATGGCACAGCAAAGGAGTCCGGGTTCTCCTGCACAGTACCATGTCGCTCACGAATAACCCTGAATCGCGCTGCAGATCCCACGTTCAAAAACTGGGTATCCCTAATGAGGAGAACATTTTATATTTACTTACCGCCCGTTGCGATGTTCCCGCCCCGTGGTGAACACTGTAAGATCCAGCTGATGAACAAATATATGTTGTTCAGCGAGGAACACCCGCTCGGATCTCCTCGAGCCACTTTCACACATGAACATGAGAGCGAGACATAGTACGACCCGAGGTGGCGAGTGAGGAACGCATTCAACCTGGGTGTGTGGCGGAGGGCGCGCCCACACCT
>BOPN01008475.1:27500-29067 GCA_017312705.2 Penaeus japonicus | reverse complement strand
AAATTGTACAATGCATAAATTTACCATACACAGAATATGTAGGTAATACAAAACATTTTGTTGATCAGTCACACAGGAAAATCTTACCTGGAATACCAAGTTTTCAGTAGATCTGTACATTCATAATTCCTATTTTTCCCAATATGTAAATAATAATATTCAAAACATTATATAATATGAATTGTAATCTCCAAAAACATCCAATTCTTAGATTCACCTTAAAAATAAATAGTTATTTATTGCCATTTTATTCATACAGATATCTGCAAGTTTCTTCATCGAGTAGCATCAATCCAGCAATAAACTGTTGGCCAAATGTTGGTCAACAGTAACTGGAAAAAGATGCATTTTAATCTGGCATGAAAATACAATGAACAGAACTGCAACATTCAATAGTTATTATGCATCGCTTTGGAGCCAATCCTCATATCTCAATATTCAGAGTGCACTGCTGAAATTAGGGCACGGAAACAAAAGGGGAGAGACATACATTAGCTGTGAGTAGTCACCAAATACGGTACAGCCAAGTTTTACACAACAGTAAAACGTACGAGAAAAAGGAAGGAAGAAAGAAAGGAAGACAGACAGACAGACGGAAACATAAATACAATCCTAGAAAATATGATCTGCAAAACTGAAAATAAACATTGCAAAACAACAAGTCGAAAGAAGGAAAACGAACCCTTAGGTCAGATCAACAGCCACAGCCACAATCTGTGATGGTGTTATAGCTTACTTGAGTTGAGAGCTTTGTGTGTAACAGCAATCATGAAGCAAGCAACCACTGCAGAGGAGTTTGAAATATAAACATGACAATATAACAAATCAAAATACTGAGGATCTAATATTAGAAAAGAGTATACCACATGCTCCTAACCTACATAATTCTATTATATTTGGACTACAAGCAACTTGCAGATAAGCACTGTAAAGGTTAGGAGAACTGTATGCTCTAAACTGATGTGGCTGTCTTAACACTATCTAGAAAGTTTTAAATTCTTCAAGGAACATTTCAGTGTAATACTTATAATATCATAATTTGAGCCTTATCATACAACTTTGGTTGGCCAGAGATTCTACGAACAAGCATTTCTAATAAAAGAAAGACATCTCTTAACATTCCAACAATCAATGCTGGAGTCAAAAATTTCAATAATTTATAGGTAAAAGCAATTCAGATTTAAACTGAATGTGAAGCTATACAGCTTTCTACATAAGCCCATTCCTGATGCATCTAATACCACATATCTATATGATTAGTGTAATATCAGGTCAAATACTTGCTACAATAGCCAGTGACAGTAGTGATTCAGGGCATCTAACTTTTTGAGTGGTAATCTACAAGAGAAATCTCTCTACCTTAAGAATTTCATACTATGATAAAATACTTTAACCTATCACTTCATCTTCTGACAATCCAATACAGTAGCGTATTTCATGGTGGCTGGTGATTGCAATTGAAATTCCAGTGTACTATATTTTCTGAAGTCTTTAACAATGTTAATTAAAAAGCAGAAGTGAATAGTTTGATCAGATTTTAGGAAGAATCAATGTACAGTAAAATTAT
>BOPN01008475.1:10000-15000 GCA_017312705.2 Penaeus japonicus | reverse complement strand
TAGTAAATCTGCAATAAAGTAGGCCAATACGTATGAACTGCACATTTATGTACACTGATAATCTAAAATCCAAACCCTTACCTGCAGATAAAAGAGGATTGCAACTGGGACTACAATGTGTGGTGGGAAGGAACGAATCCTGGTTTCACTTAAAACTGGATGGACACAGGCAAGGAATGTTTTCCATTTCAAATCGTTGTCTCCCTCCCAAAGTTCTTCCAGTGATGGAGTTCCACCTGCAGTGTGAGACAGCAAAAGAGAAAAGGAAAAAATCTATGAAACAGTTGAAAAAAAAAACAAAAAACAAAAACAAAAGGAAAATAAAGAATAACAAAATGAAAACTCACTCAATGAATCTATACTTTCACATGACTTCAAAGTATGTAATCAGTAAAAATCTATGAAAAAGTTGAAAAAAAAGAAATAAACAAAAGAAAAATAAAGAACAACAAAATGAAAACTCACTCAATGAATCTATACTTTAACCTGACTTCAAAGTATGTAATCACTCAATTTGTGCACAACAGAAAAAACTTGAAGATCATACCTTCTAGTTCCACTGGATCAACAAAGTCAGCCTCCTTCAGCTGATTGCCTGAGTACATACACCACTCTGGTACCTGAGTCCATGCATCTGTTAAAGCCAAAATCATGTTATAAAATTGTTATCTGTTGATAAGTATAATCTCAGATGAGAATAACTATCTTTTAAAAATGATACTGATCTACAGATATCATTTTATAGAAGGGAAAGAAAACATGTAATAATGGCATTTGTGATAATACGACTGAAGATAAAACTTTGTGAGTAATTCTATTCAGACTTATTCATGAAGTTCTTAGTAAACTGTATATGCCATTATTGTAAACAAAATTTGTTATAACTGACCTTTATATGGAAAAATATGAACAATTCCTAAATATTTCCTTGAAGAAATAAAGATGGATGGAGAAAGAAACATTGGTGTATATATGTATGTATGTGTGATAGATAGAGATAGAGATAGAGAGTGAATATGAGAAAGAGAGAGAGAGAGAGAGAGAGAGAGAGAGAGAGAGAGAGAGAGAGAGAGAGAGAGAGAGAGAGAGAGAGAGAGAGAGAGAGAGAGAGAGAGAGAGAAAGAAAGAAAGAGAGAGAAAGAAAGAGAGAGAAAGAAAGAGAGAGAGAGAGAGAGAGAGAGAGAGAGAGAGAGAGAGAGAGAGAGAGAGAGAGAGAGAGAGAGAGAGAGAGAGAGAGAGAGAGAGAGAGAGAGAGAGAGAGAGAAAGAGAAAGAGAAAGAGAAAGAGAGAGAGAGAGAGAGAGAGAGAGAGAGAAAGAGAAAGAGAAAGAGAGAGAGAAAGAGAGAGAGAGAGAGAGAGAGAGAGAGAGAGAGAGAGAGAGAGAGAGAGAGAGAGGGAGAGAGAGAGAGAGAGAGAGAGAGAGAGAGAGAGAGAGAGAGAGAGAAAGAGAGAGAGAGAGAGATAGGGAGTAGGAAAGAAGGACAGAGTGAGGGAAGGAGGAGGGAGAGGGAGAGGAAGAGAGTCAAGGGATGAGAAAGTCGAGAGAGTGCAAGAGAGAGGAATAAGAGGTAGGAAAGGAAGGATAGACAAAAAAGAAATAAATATAAAGACATGTTTCTTATGGAACAAATATGATAAAAAAGAAAAAAAAGAAGAAGAAAAAAAAAAAAGTGTATCATCAATATAAAGTAAAGCTAATATACAAAAGCAAATGAACCAGATCCTTAAACTTAAGGAGAAAGTTTAGAAGCTTCAGTATATATGAATCAAATAAGAAAGAGTCGTCATTCAGAACATACACTTTTACTCCTTGTGGTAAAGGATTAAAAAATCTTGAATTTTGTCAAGAGATTCTCTCTTGTAGTCAGTTCAATATACTGGAAAATCCTGTAATAGAAAAAATAAAACGCAACAAAATTCCTTTGTGTTGGAGAGAAAAGTTAAGTTAAAAAAACAACAACTTTTCCTTGGTAACTTTGTTTTCCTTTACTCATGTAATTTATAAAATGAGAAAAATGTCATTATGTTTTCTGTATCAGCACCTGATTTCAACTATTCAAAAGGAAAATACATGGGGAGCTGCTGAAAATGTGAATTTCAAACTTGGTAGATTTTATGAAGAGATATACGTCTAAATTAAGAATGCCTTTTCCTTCAGGTTATATATATGAAAGTCCAAATATTGACCAAGTCGCTCAATAATACTCACTAGATTAAGGTCATACTTCAGATTTTGATAAACAGAAGCTATAATAGCAACAATACACATTAAAACTTATGGGAGTATGGTAAAGCAAGTGTGCAATATTCAGAGAACCCATCTTAAGTTATACATTTTTCTAGCACATTATAAACTCCTCAGAAATAGATGCTGTCAGCACTCTCAATACACTCTGTCTCTCTTTGTATTTGTATTATGGAGAGCTCATATATAAAATGGATCACTGAGGGTAAATGATTAAAGACTTTGCATATAAAAAACAAACTCAAAAAAACAACATTACAGATATTGAAAAAGTTACTCTTGTTCTTCCTCATTAATCTTTTAATACATATAATCTAAGTAATGGAATGTATTAATAGCTTAGGGATTCTGCAGTGCAGAGTATAACATGAATAATAGCATAAAAAAAGTATCAATGCAGTATGAACCACTTATGTGTAGAAAGGATTACACTTTGCCAAAAATGTGTCATAAAAATAAATCTTTTTAACCCAATGACAATCAGTGGTTTTGGCTCTGCCCGATCTTAACGCTGGGGTATTTTGAGTGGGCAGGCATAACGCCTCAGGATATATGCCCGCTCTGGCTGCGGCCATCCACCGTGTGCATGATTGACCAGCATGCCAGTCATACAAAAAGCAATAACATAATATTGCATCACTGGTAGCAAGCACTCCCACCACTTTAAGTGATATCACACCAACCATTGATAAGGGGTTAAGACTAAAAGAAATTTACTGATCCATTCTGTCAAAGGTCTAAAAGTTATCAGAACATGAGACTAATATGAAGGAATGGTTCAGTTTTGGGGCTTAATCAAAATCATTGACTACAGTAGTCATTAAGCCAACCAAAAAAATCACCCAAAACATTTATCAATCAAAAAATTCTACATTGCAAATAAAAGTAACACTTGATATCTATTATGCTTCTTACTCAAAATAATATAAACTGGAATAATCATAACAAGAATTAGTCAAAATAACTAAAAGCTACTTAAGATGACAGCAAAAACTCATATCAATAAAATCAGTATCAGATGATTAAAAAATGAATAATGAATAATGATGATGATAATAATAATTATACATTCAAATCATTAACCCAATGCCGCCGGCCACAGACGGCGATTATGTAATATGATAGTGCGGGTGCCGTCATACGCCGTCAATGATATAATTGATTTAGGCCTATGCGTTCGAGAGCCCCGGCATTGACGCCAAAAAGGACGAAACGGCCCGGCAGGAATGGGTTAACAAAAACAATAATAATAATAAAAATAAAAATAAGATCAATGTTTCCATAATGATAAACTAAAACAATTAAGATGAAAAAAGAAACAAACATGAATAATCTCAATAAAAACAGTTTCATCACTAAAAAAATCACGATGAAGAGCATAGCAATATTTCCGATTAATGATGTTTTTTTTTTAAGCAGTAAATTTACTTGTTGGTTTCGGTTGAACTGCCAATTGAGTTTATGGCTAATGTTGAATTCAGTATTCATTTAGGAATGAAAAAATGTATAAATATGATAATATAAAAAATTGAGTTTTGCTTAGTTAGGGACAAATAAGATAAACTTCTGTTTATATGAAGTTAAGAGAGTAAAGTTAACTTTACACATCATATGGACTTGACAAAATGAAACATAAGAAGTTTTATAAATGTAATATATATAGCAAACCAACAACAGAATAAAGGCTCTATTCCAAAAGCCACTCAACAGTTGACATTCTATTCTGACACGATGGTATTTGGCACTTCATATGAATAAATCCTTTTGAAAGAGAGAGAGAGAAGTAAGAGTAAAAAATCATAAAAAATAAAATAAAAAATAAAAAATAGAAATCCGTTTTAAAAACATGACAAAATATCTGACAATAGACACTGGACCTAGAAATACCGAGTTTCCATACTCAGGTACTTCAAAAAACATGATCAAAAGATCAGAATGAGTGAGAAAAAATAAGGATATTAATCAATCCTGTTTTGTCTTTATAAAATATGGTATCATCAATGACTGTCTAGGAACTCTTAGCCAGTATTGTTGTTTACCCTACCAGCGAACACTAAAAGCCCATTCAGAGGGTTGAGAATTTACAATGATGTCACAAAAAACAACCAAAAAACACAGACCAGTTAAATAAACATTTATGAAGTTACGATACAGCTGTCTTTCCTTTTTCTCTTCAAAAAAATATCAAGAAAATGAAAATAACATATAATTATAATGTAGAACAATAAACTAATCTGTGAAGCTGAAAATCATAATGCAATGCTGTGCTAGCTAACAACAAACTCTTTGTTTGTTCTCCTAGTCATAGAAGATATTACTGGCAAATGGAATAATAATGGAACAAAAAGGCTTATGAAATAAAAGGTGAACTGGACTTTACTATGTCATGTTATCTCAACACATTAACCACCATATTGTACCACCTGTGAGACATTTCAAATGCAAAAATATAAAAAATTATGAAATCAAAAGACTTTGACTTAAAACCAAATGGAAATTCTTATTTGTTCAATAAAACTTTTCTCCTAACTATAACTTGATAATCAAAAAGCAGTATCTTTTGAATTTCAATTTAATATCAAATTTATTCTGAAACAAAAATATGCATTCTATAATAATGATTATAGAATTTCATGACCAGAGATAGTGCCTGTCGCATTGTTGTTAACCCATTCGCGCCAGATGACGTGCTGACATGTTTCGTGGTTTTTGTGTCAGACGCTGATGACGAGATATCTGGGCAAGGCCAGTGCTC
>BOPN01008475.1:0-5000 GCA_017312705.2 Penaeus japonicus | reverse complement strand
AAAAAAACTAATCCTATGGAGTTTGTAACCTCATTTCTATCCAAAATCACTATCAAATATGAAATCAATTCTGTTTTTAATATTGAGGATGTGTTCAAATAAAACCATAATCATCAAAGGTTCAGTTTTTCAAAGGCTCTCTCTTTTCTTCAACAGAAAGCCCACTTAAATAATAGTATTCCTTGAATAACTTAAAAATGTGTGTACCTAATAGTAACTACAGTATTTTAAGAATATACTCCAATGTCCTATATATAAATACCATACAACACTACATATGATATCAACAGCAACAATAATAATAACAATAATGATAAGAACAGTAACTTCATCTCCCCTTTCCTCCCTGCCACTAAACATGCAATTACCTCTGCATGATTTCTGAAGTATCATGTACACTCTTGCACGGAGAGGTTGGAATACCAGGGCTCCTGATGGCAAGTTGGAAGAGTAGTCCTCCAAGGTGGTTGAGGACTCGTATGGCTCCCCTCTCAGTATGGCAAAGAGGTGACGACCCAATATGCTCTCAATGTGGCGGATTCGCACTCGTTCCATAATGTCCATGCCCTGAAGAGAGGATTTTAGTGCCTAAATATGAAAGTCTATTTTTCTACAAATATGACATCAAACATTAATAAATAATAAATCATCAAATGCTGTTATTAAATCCACCAATAAAATAAATTATGCTTCTACCAGTCTAAAGTTTTACTGAACGTAGCTCAAAGCAGAAGATATAGACAAGGAAGCTTGCCAAAGGCAATTACACTGGCCAGACGTACATCGGCATATGCGCATGTTAGTGTTTATAGACAGACAGACAGAAAGACAAAGGCATAAACAGACTCAAACACACATTTAATCCCCAAAACCCATGCTTACTGGCTGATCCTCAGGCTTCTCTGTAAACTCATCTGGTCCATCAATATCAAGCTGATACATCTTGATGCCTTCAACAAGGAGTGGTGCCTTATTCTCATCTCGGAAGACAGCTCTGCATGGATCATTAACTTTATTAAATTATGCACAATAATGATAAAAACAAAATGACAATTTCTTTAGATGCATCATATGACAAACTAACTGAAATAGAGAGAGAGAAAGAGAGAGAGAGAGAGAGAGAGAGAGAGAGAGAGAGAGACAGTATATATATATATATATATTTATATTTAGAGAGAGAGAGAGTAAAAGAGAGAGAGAGAGAGAGTGAAAGAGAGAGAGAGAGAGAGAGAGAGAGAGAGAGAGAGAGAGAGAGAGAGAGAGAGAGAGAGAGAGAGAGAGAGAGAGAGAGAGAGAGAGAGACAGAGAGAGAAAGATATATAGAGAAGTAAGGGAGAAAGAGAGAGAGAAGAGAGAGAGAGAAAGTGAGGAAGAAAGAGAAAGAGATAGAAAAAGAAAGAGAGAAAGTGAGGAGGAAGGAGAAAGAGATAGAAATAGAAAAAGATAAAAAAGAAAGAGAGAAAGAGATAGAGAAAGAGAAAGAAAGAAGGAGAGAGAGAGAGGAGAGAGAGAGAGAGAGAGAGAAACATAGAGAAGTGAGGGAGAAAGAGAGAGAGAGAAAATGAGGAGGAAGGAGAAAGAGATAGAAATAGAAAAAGATAAAAAAGAAAGAGAGATTGAGATAGAGAAAGAGAAAGAAAGGAGAGGGAGAGGGAGAAGGAGAGGGAGAGAGAGAGAAAGAGAGAGAAACTGAGGGAGAGAGAGAAAGTGAGGAAGAAAGAGAAAGAAATGTAAATAGAAGGAGATAGAAAAAGAAAGAGAGAAAGAAGAGAGAGAGAGAGAGAAAAAGAAAGAAAAAAAGAGAGAGACACTTAGAGAAAGATAGAGTGTGAGAGAGTGAGACACAATAAGAAAGAAAGAGAGAAAGAAATAGAGAGAGAGAGAAATAGAGAGAGAGAGAGAGAGAGAGAGAGAGAGAGAGAGAGAGAGAGAGAGAGAGAGAGAGAGAGAGAGAGAGAGAGAGAGAGAGAGAGAGAAAGAGAAAGAGAGAAAGAGAAAGAGAAAGAGAAAGAGAAAGAGAAAGAGAAAGAGAAAGAGAAAGAGAAAGAGAAAGAGAAAGAGAAAGAGAAAGAGAAAGAGAGAAAGAAAGAGAGAAAGAAAGAGAGAAAGAGAGATAGCAAAAAGGAAATAAATACCAAAACAAAGCCAATTCTTGTCTTTACCTGGCCAAAAGAGGCAGTTGGTGCACCAGCTGTTCCATGGGAGGCTGAGTGTTCATAAATGTGGCTACCTTAGGGATGAGGATTTCTGGAGGAGGACGCTGTGTGTGACGATGGTGGTGGGGAGCCTGGACCTTCAAGGACTGCTGGTGGAAAAGGATCAACTGCTCTTGGTGAATCACATCATTTCCTATAAAGAGAAAAGCATATGCAGTCTCCATCATACCCATGTTGAATATAGATTTACATGATCCTTTCCAAGGATTTATATATATGACATTTTTGGTGTGTTTTTTCTAAATACTTTCTAAAGGTATTTGGTTGTGTGGCATTATCTTTTATCAGTTTATACCTTTCACTTGTTTAACTTTAAATGTGGCATATACTTAAACATCTATCCTTAATTAAATAAGACACACTGTTTAACCCATTAACGACGTGTGACAAGATATCACATCAAGTGGTGGCAGCATCAGCCACCGGGGACAAGATATTTTGTCATGGCTAACCTCTTGGCCAGCGCGCCGAGTGATCGGGCATATAATGCTTGGCCGTGGCCAATGCAGACAAAAATCCTGAGGTGTTAGGCTTCCATGTTAGAAATGTCCCAGCACTTCGACTATTTGCAGCGAAACAGCCCTGTCGTTAATGGGTTACCAAATACTCCTAACAGTTTATTTCTAAATATCTCTAACACATTAACCAAGTATCTTACCTATTAGACAAGAAAGAACTGGCAACTGATCCACAGTTAAATGCAGAAACCTTGTAAGCGCATTCCGGTCGTACATAATTGTGTCTAAGGTTTCAAGGTTAAGATGATTAATGGAGAAGTAATAATGTGCCGTGTTATATATCACATAATCAGAGTCCTGGCCAAGAATGCCCATTGCGCCGTATTTCTTTGCATACTCAGCAACTGCCTTGTCACACTCTTCCATGCAGGTGAATACTTCACACTCTAGAATATCCTGAAACAGATGAATAAATTGCTATCATTAACAAAAGAATGAAAATTATTGCAACTGTTACCAAAAATGGGTAAAGAAAAAAAGAGTATTATTATATACATTTTTTTTTTATATGTAAATTATCACTGGTAGATGAGTTGGGGAAATAAAGAAGAGAGATATATGATGGTCCTGTTGGTGGTGGTGGTATGAGTGGTGTTGTGAGTGGTGTTGACCATGGTGCTATGGATAGCTAGAGTCTCTGTGGTGTGGGCAGTGGTGGCTATGGAGGTGTGATGGTCATAGTTGGTGTGAGTGGTGGTGAAATGCTAATGAAAATTACAAGTGGTCATAATAAGCAATGCAGAGGTTTAGGTATATGATCAACAGGAATACTACAGAAAACTGTCAATCCATCAATTAGAACAAGAAAATTTCCTAATTCCCCTATACAGGTGAGAATGAAATTATGAAATCTATGTTAGTAACACCTTTAATTACCTTCTATTTTACCAAACGAGAAATAAAAGAATGTAATGACTGCAAACAGAAAATGACAACTAACTTCAGAATTATAATCTAAGCATCCAGTGAATCTAAATGGTGCAAATGCAAAATATTGCCAATTTATTTTTTTCTTCTATGTCTCCTCTCTGGGGAACCAGAGTAAGAGTATGATATTGATTTATTTGACAAAAAGAGGTGTAGTTGGATTATCAATAAGTTCTTACTCTCATGGCATTTCTACTGCCAACATAGTTAAATCCTTTGCATCAACGGTTATCAAAACTGCAATATCAAATCACACCAGACACATGACAGTCATGAAGATTTTTGTTTGTATCTCTACTCAGGCAGAGGTGACTGGTGATGAGGATGATTATGGAATGATGATAATATTGCTCAACACAACACAAAACATTTCATAAAATAAGTAACAATACCAACAAAAAATAACATATATGATAATCAAACTACAAATTTACAAAAACTAATACTCCTACAATGACGAAACTCTTGCTTAGTACAAAATAAAATTTTCAAAGAAAAAATTGTTTCCCAAACATGAAATGCAAAATAAATGTCACTTTACCTTGACAATAAGAGGTGTAAATGCCGCAAGACCAGTTGGCAAAAAGAAGTGCTTTCCATGTTCCAATTCCTTGTTCATTTTGATGATGTTGAAATATGTTGTCACGTCTTTCAAATTCTCTCGGCGACGATGAGTCCATGTTTCTCTCTTTCGCTCCTGTTTGACAAGATTGAATTTTCTTTTGAATCAAGATGCATGAAACATTTCTTGATAATTAGTGAATTTCATTCCATTACCATACTGTATCGAAAATGTAAAGAAACATTCTGATTGAAAGAAATATCATCTTGATGAAATCTGTATATTTCTCTACATCATAATAACTATCACCAAGATTTGGCATCTCATAATATCATAGAAATATATATACAAACACGCACACACACACACACAGATGTATGCAAGAGAAGATACAGTAAACAAGATAATTCTGCCCATCATTAGACCTACTCTAGAATAAGTGGCACTAGTTTGGAACCCCCATCTAAACAAGGATATGGACAAATTAGAAAGAGTTCAAAGAAGAGCTACAGGAAAAGTGAAGTGAGAAAAGGATGATTTGATAATTTTGAACACAAGAAGAACATGAATTCTGTGTAAAAAGATTAAGTGATGAGAGGTGATAAGGATGTAAAACAAATAGCACAAAGTGTGCTGGTAATCTAAAATTAGGTAATGGGATCCCCTAAGCAAAGCTACTCTCCTGTATTGAAACAACTAGGTAAGAAAACACACAATCACCTGTACAAAGACATTATCATACACACACACACACACACACACATATATATATATATA
>BOPN01008474.1:15000-20000 GCA_017312705.2 Penaeus japonicus | reverse complement strand
CTTTCCCCTCCTCCACCCCCTGCTCCTCCTTCTCCTCATTTATCTTTCCAACACCCTTTCTTCCTCCATCTTTCGTCACCCCCATCCCCCCCTACCCCATCCCTCCTTCCCTTTTCCCTCTTTCACATTTCCTTCGCCCCTTCCCTCCCCCCCCCCTCCCTCCACTACCTTGCCTTAACTCCTCTTTCCATATTCCTTATCCCCTCTGGGTACCTCTCCCGTCCCCCTCCCCCTCCCTCTCCCCCACATTCCCTCTCTCTCCCCCACACTAAACATCACGTCGCATTGTCACTTCTCCATCCACCCACCCCCCCTCCCCCCTACACCCCCTCTGTCTCTCTCTCTCTCTCTCTCTCTCTCTCTCTCTCTCTCTCTCTCTCTCTCTCTCTCTCTCTCTCTCTCTCTCTTTCTCTCTCTCTCTCTCTCTTTCTCTGTCTCTCTTTCTCTCTCATCCTCTCCTCACTTGCCCCCATCTCTCCCCTCCCCCCTGCAACCCCTTCTCTCTCCTCTTCCTTTCCCCCTTGCCCCTCTTTTCTCCCCCCCCCCTCTTCCCTCCCCCCTTACCGAATTCCCATACGATTTGATTCAACAGCATCTCGGAGAATAAAATACGACCGCGCCGCCGCCTATGATGACACCGGCCGTAAACTGAGAACCGGGAACTAGGAGAGAGAGAGAGGGGGGGGGGAGAAGACAGAGAGAGAGAGAGAGAGAGAGAGGGGGGGAGAAGACAGAGAGAGAGAGAGAGGAGAGAGAGAGAGAGAGAGAGAGAGAGAGAGAGAGAGAGAGAGAAAGAGGTAAAGAAGAGACAGAGACAAAGACAAAGACAGAGACAGAGACAAAAAAAAGAAAAGCACAGAAAGAAAAAAAGAAAAAAAATAATGAAATCGATCGCTTTAATTGGCAATCTCCTTCCATCTTGATTTTTGCCGCGTCGCCCCGTCTCGTCCAGCCAGTGTGCTTTCTTCTCCGAGTGTTCTACCGCCAGAGAAAACTCCTTGGAGACAAATACCTTGTTATCAAGTCAAGTTCAAGATTGCAGAGTACGAGGTGCAGAAAACGAATTACCAGCTGATCGGGAAGGGGGAACTCAATTATATATATAATACGTTTCTTGATTGAGTGGAGCTATTTAGGAATGTATTTGGTCTATGAAGATGTATGTATGGATATATCTACACACATGGATAGATAGATAAATAGGTAGGTAGATATATATATATATATATATATATATATATATAGAGAGAGAGAGAGAGAGAGAGAGAGAGAGAGAGAGAGAGAGAGAGAGAGAGAGAGAGAGAGAGAGAGAGAGAGAGAGAGAGAGAGAGAGAGAGAGAGAGAGAGAGAGAGAGAGAGAGAGAGAGAGAGAGAGAGAGAGAGAGAGAGAGAGAGAGAGAGAGAAATAGAGATAAAGAGAGAGAGAGGGGGGGGGAGAAACTGGCAGATATATGAATAGATAGATAGATGAATAGGTGAATACATATATAGATAGATATATAGATGGAATGATAGACAGACATATAGATAGGTAGATAAATAGATAGAATGATATATATATATAAATAGATAAATCGAGATAGATAGAAAAAAAGATAGATAAATTGGTAAATAGATAGACAAATAGATCGATAGATAAATATATAGATATATAGTGTATTTGACAGATAGATAGGAAGATAGGTAGGTAGAGAGAAAGAAAGGTAGATAGATAGATAGACAAACAGATATAAAAAATACCAAAGAAATAGATAAAGAAAAAGATACAGATATCCACAGCTATGCACACATGCCTGCATATGGCACCGTTCAACATGAGCTGTTGCAATCCCCTGTGTGATTTCAACATCCGACCTAAGATGCTGCAATCTTGTCTTAGGACCTAATGGACCCGCTATGGAGGATTAAGTTGCAGGTATTGCAAGAGTGAGCGAGCACTATTCAATGCAATTTTATTCAATCGTGCATGCGTTTTGTGCAGCGGCTTATGGAACCCATCGCTTAATCTCCTTCTTCCTCTCTTTCTTCCTCTCCTTGTTCTCCTTCCTTTCGTTTAAAAATGATTAATGTGGCTTATTAGTACTGACTGCTTAATAAGCTTATGTAATGTGGGAGGATTTTTTTTTTTTTTTTTTTTTTTTAGTTTGTTTAGCCTCGTTGAGTTTTGGTTTTATTTTGGTTTTGGTTGTATGTTGCTAATTATATTGATGTGTGCAGGATATGTGATGGTAAACATGGTGATTATGGTGAAGGTAATGGTGGATTGTAATATGATGTTGGTTGTGATGATGATAGTGTTTATTATCATTGTCATAATTTTTATCATCATCGTTCTCATTTTCAGCATTCGTTATCATCATTATCAATATTATCATTATCATTGTTACTATCCTTTACTATATTTATCTATTGTTACTATACGATTTTCGTTATCGTTATTATCATTATCACTATCATTATTACTATTATTATCTTTTTCGTTATTATCATCTTTGCCTTTATCGTTATCGTTATGATGATCATAGTTATTATCATGTCTGTTATTATCATCAATGTTGTTATTACTATTATCATTGTCATCATCATTATCATTATCATCAATATTATCATTGTTATCATTATCATCATCTTTATCCTTATATTTTATATACCATTACTATCTTTATTATTATTGCTATTATCATATTTAATATCATGATTATCATTATCCTAATTATTGTTATCATTATCATTATTGTTATCACTATTACCATCTTTATCATTAACATTGTTATTACTGTTATTATTAATCATCATTATCATCATCATCATCATCATCAATTCAATTACTCTTATGCTCCTCCTCCTCGTCATCATCACCATAGTCATCACCATCATCACTAACATCATTATGCAGCTTCTTCCTTCGTCTTTATATACACCTCATCACCTCATACATCATCTTCCTTATTCCTTGATTTATCCTTCCATTCTTCATTCTCTTGTTTCGTTTTCACTTCATGTTCACTTCATGTTCATTTCATGTTCACTTCATGTTCACTATATATTCAGTTCATATTCACTTCATGTTCACTTCATGTCCGCTTCATGTCCGCTATATATTCACTTCATATTCACTTCAAATTCACTTCATATTCACTTCATGTCCACTTCATGTCCAGTATATATTCACTTCATGTTCACTTCATGTTCGCCTTATTTATTCTATACATCATTCACTTTCCCTTCATTTTTTTGGGGGGTAGGGGATTTTGTTTTATTTTTGTTCTGTAATTCGTTTTCTTTTCTGTTTGGTTATCTATCTATTCTGTTTGTTTGTTTGTTTGTTTTTGCTTGTTTTCTTTTAACCTCTAATCGTTGGTTTTGTGTTTTTGTTGTTGCTGTTTTTTTCGCTTTTTTGTTGTTGACAATTTTTATCCTCTTCTTCCTACTCCTTTTTTTTGTTCTTCTTATTCTTATTCTTCTTACTTTCCTTTTTCCTTTGTTTTCTTCTTTACTCCCCCCCCCCTTCTCCCTCCTCCTCCTCATCTCTTTCTTCTTCTTCACAGTCTTCTTCTCCTTCCTCCTCCTCCTCCTTTCTATTCCTTCAACTCTTCTTTCTTCTGCTCCTCCTCCTTCTTCTCCTTTTTTCCTTTTTTTTATTTTCTTCCTCCTCCTAGACCCCCTCTTCCTCTTTCACCTCCTCGTCCTCGTCCTCCTCTTGTTTTATATTCTTCCTCCTCCTTCTCATCCTCGTCGTCCTCCTCTTCCTCCTTATTTTGCTTCCTTCTCCTCATCATCATCCTTTTTTCTTCCTCCTCCTCTTTTTTCCTCCTCCTCCTCCTCCTCTTTTTTCATCCTCCTCCACCTCCTCCTCCTCCTTTTATTCTCCTCCTCCTCCTTCTCTTCCTTTTTTCTCCTCCTCCTCTTCCTCCTCCTTTCTCGTCCTCCTCGTCCTCCTCCTTTTTTTTTCTTCTTCCTCCTCCTTCTCACCCTCTCTCTTACCCTTTCATCATCCTGGTATAAACCAATCGTTCCCTTTTCTTTCGTCTTCCTCTCTTTCTCTCCTCCCCTCTCTACCCTAGTTCACCCCCCCCCCCTCCCTCCCTACCTCCCCGAATATTTTTTTTTCCTTTTCACCCCTCTTCGTCTCCCCCTATTCCTCGTCCCCTTCTCCCCTTCTCCTTTTCCCTTCTCCCCTTCCTTTCTTCCCCTTTCTCCCTCTTCGCCTCCGTTTTTTCTCTTTCTCACTTGCCCTTCACGTCTCTCTTCTTTCTCTCTTTTCTCCCTTTCATCCCCTCTGTCCTCCCTTTCTTCCTACTCCATCCCCCACTTACCCTATCCTTTCTCTTCTTTCTTCTCTTTCATTCTCCCTCCTTTTCCCTCTTCCTTCCCCTTCTTCTCTTTTCTTTCCCACTATCTGCGCTCCTGTCTCCTCTTTTTCTCCTCTCCCCTCTCTTCCACCTCTTCCTCTTTCACTCTCCCTTTTCCTCTTTCCTCTCTCTCCTCTTCTTTCTCCCTTTGACCCTTTTATCCATCGTCCCCATTCTCTTCCCCCTTTTCCCCCTCTTCCGAACCTCTACCTCTCATCCCCCGCACCCTCTCATCCCAATGCTTTCTCACCTTTCCCCTCTTTTCCTTCCTCCCCTCCTCTCCTCACCCCTCAACCACCCCCCTTTCCCCTCTTTCCCTTCCTCCCTTCCTCTTCTCACCCCTCCGCCATCCCCCTTTCCCCTCTTTCCCTACCTCCCCTCACCCCTCCCCTCCTCTCACCTTCCCTATCCCCTTTTTCCCTTCCTCCCTTCCTCCCCTCCTCTCCTCACCCCTCCGCCACCCCTCCTCTCCACACCCCTCAGCCACCCCCACACACCCTCCCACACCCCTCAGCCACACACCCCCACCCCCCCTTCAGCTACCCCCCTCCTCGGGTGTGTACGCTAGGGAAATTATCCAAGTAACACCTCATACATACAGCGCAACCTAAGACGAATGTGAACCTGTCACCCACGCCTTGATTTGTT
>BOPN01008474.1:5000-7500 GCA_017312705.2 Penaeus japonicus | reverse complement strand
GTAATAGTCGTAGTAGTAGTTGTAGCAGCAGACGTAGTAGTAGTAGTAGTAGTAGCAGAAGTAATAGAAGTAGTAGTAATAGTAGAAGTTGTAGTAATATCAGTAGTAACAGCAGCTGCAATAGTAGTAGTAGTTGCAGTAAATAGTAGTGGTAGTAATAGTTGTAGTTGTAGGAGTAGTTGCAGTAGTAGTGATAATAGTAGCAATTGCAATAGCAGTAGCAGTAATGATTTTAAAAGTGTTAGACTTTATCGTATTGGTTGTTATGTGAATATTGTATTTGTCTTTTGTTGTTGTTCTAAATGTCACTAGAATTCGTAGTATCTTTAAAATCATAATTACTAGCAGTGTTATTGATGTCATTTTCATTATCATAATTATCATTTGCATTATCATCATTATCATTTTCATTATCATCATTAACATGATCATTATCAGCAATATCATTATGACAAGGATTATTAGATTTTTTTTATTAAAACTATTACTGCTTTTATCAATATAATTTCTATCAATGCTGTTACTATTGTCATTATCATTATCATTGTTTCTATCGTCCTTGCAATAATCATTATTCTCTATGTCATCACCATAAGCAACGCCATCACATCCGTATCATTATCATTAAGATCATCATCATCATCATCATATCCTTCATTATTACCATCAGTTTAACTATTATCACGATTTTAATCATTATCATTATCTTTGTTTTTCCTTTTTTCTCGATAAAAAAAACAACATAAAACAGGGAAAATAAAGACCTTATATAAACCTTTTTTTCTGAATGAAATTCCAAATTCCTATTTAGTTTCAGTTAAAGATTATAACTATTTCTTTTGTGTATAAACCATAAGTGTTGTGGTTATCATTTGCAATTGCAATTGTCTTTTTTTCTGAAAGTGTCAAATGATCTCACATACTGGTAGACAGATTATGCTTTTTAAAACATTGGATTTAAATTATTAAGAATTTATTCACTGAAAATTTATAAAAAAAAAAAAAAAAAAAAAAAAAAAAAAAAATAGATATATAAAAAAATAATAATAAAATAAAATAAATCTTTCCACGTGTATGGTCTCACATAAATACACGTGCGCATCAACACCCAAAAAAAACTAAGAAATCTCACAAACACCTTTGATGTTTCCGAGTCCCATAGATAAACCACATCATAATTCCCAAGACACACCCCTTCCAAAACATCATTAAACACCAAATCCAACCCTAGTACCAAACCCAACCATAACAAACCTCAATCTCACGACCAAAATCACCCCCCCCACCCCCCTTCCAAAAAAAAAATACAAGTCCAAGAAACCAACACACGAAGACAACACGAAGGCAAGGAAGGCCCGCGTGAGAAATCTCTAGGGAGCGAGCGCGCGATCCTCTCTCCCTGGAGGCTGAAGAGGCACTAAATGGAGCCACGCAGACGCCGCCGCTAGCCAGTACGTGTCGTCGTCACCTCCACACACGCGCCACCCACGCCCATTCTCTCACCTGGATGTGTACACGTGTAAATCTGTGGGCGTGTTTCTGTGTATGTGTGTGTGTGTGTGTGTGTGTGTGTGTAAATCTGTGTGCGTGTCCGTCTGTGTGTGTGTGTGTGTGTGTGTGTGTGTGTGTGTGTGTGTGTGTGTGTGTGTGTGTGTGTGTGTGTGTGGGCGTGTTTCTGTGTGTGTGTGTGTGTGTGTGTGTGTGTGTGTGATACTGGTGCTTGACACAAACATATTCATAAACAAAAGGATAGGAGTGAAAAATATAATCCATGAAAATCGATTAAAATAATATTAATTCTGATTATAACAATGATAATTATTCTTATTATAATAATTGTAATACTAATGATAATAATAATCATAACAATTACGATGATGATAACAATGATAGCATTAAGCATGATGATGATGATAATGCTAATTATAATAATGATATTGATAATAATACTAATGCTAATAATAATAATGACCATAATAATGACATTGATAATAAAAATAATAATACCAATATCAATGGTAATCATACGGATAAAAGTGATATTGATAGTAATAATAACGATAATAATAATGATTGTAATAATAAAAATAACAACAGTTATGAATTATTAATAATAATGATGAAACAGATAGTGATGATAATGAAAATAATGATGATAACAATAAAGATAACAAGAAAATTATAACAATTGTAATGAGGATAAGGAGAATGATAATAATGACAAGAATGACATTGATAATAAGAGTAATACAATAGTAATAGTGATGATAGTAGTAGTAATGATAATGATGATGATAACAAAACAATATGATAATATTGATGAAAGTAATATAAACAAAAGTAATGATAATGATAATAACTATAATCATTATCATCACTATCATTATTATCGTTATCATTATTTTCATTGTTATAAAAAATCATAATTAAGTTTATAACAATAGAAACTACAACAAATCAATAAAACTGGTTATGAAAGTTATTATCATAATATAAATTA
>BOPN01008472.1:40000-44450 GCA_017312705.2 Penaeus japonicus | reverse complement strand
GCATGGTTCCCCTGTACATTTTCTTGCTTTTTCTCGTAAAGGTAAGGCTTTTATACGCGACTGGTGGTTGAGGGCGGGGAGTGCTTTCGGGGCGGAGCTTAACGGATCCTACTAGCACCACTTTTTATTTTGTTGAGTATTTTTTCTTTCTTTCTTTTCATGAAATGTGCTTTTTTCGAATATCATGGTGTGTCACTTGAAGAGAGGAGGAAGTCAGGGCTCAAAGAAAAGTATATATTTTTTTCTAGATACGCAAAATAATAAAGACAAGAAGAACAACGAGTCACTGCTAGACAGCCCTCTGTGGGTTAGCTGGTGCTACATAAAAGACGAAATAGCACTCCAGAACAACACAAGTGTATCCCTGATCTTTCGAATATGAAGAGCTCACTAATAGTCCTTGCTCTTGTAGCAGTGGTCGCTGCCGATAAAATCCCCGACTTCGTTGTCCCAGGAAAATGTCCTGCAGTGGACAAGAAAGCCCTCTTCGACTCGCAAAAGGCCAACTATCCTAAGGTACGTCGCTTTTTCTGGAGGGTGTTTTATGGGTTTGGATATCTGAACATATGGATCATTTGAGTATATTGTTAATCTGGGATCTTCATTTATTACTGTTGTAAAAAAAAAATATTTCTACTTTTTTATCACTTTACGTTTCAGTTTTCCGGAGTGTGGTACGAAATTGCCTTGACAAAGAACCCATACCAGTTGCTTCAGCAATGCGTACGCAATGAATTTTCTTTTGGTAAGTTACTTGTACAAGATGATAGCTCTTAAGAACTGAGTACTATAGGAAGAAATGTTTATTCCTCGAAAATGTTTACTTCCGATATTGAAGTTTTATCACGATTACATTTTCTGCGTATGAAAATGAACACTTTTTCCAGATGGCAATAAATTCACCGCCAAATCTACTGGCATCAACGCTGACGGGAACCTGATGAGGCGAAACGGACAGATTGTGGCCATGCCCTTGGGAGATCCCAACCTCTCCATTGACTACGAAGGATGTGAGTAGTTCAGTTGAAACAGAATATATTACATATACCATATATATACCATAATTAAGTTTACATGTGTCGTAGACAGGGATTATACTACTAGAATGTCGACGAAGCGAAATTGACAATGCTTCTTTCTTGTGTCCTCAGCTTTCATGGCACCGTTTGTCATCCTGGACACCGACTACGAGAACTTCGCTTGCATTCACTCGTGCGTGGACTTTAATCAAGGCTATTTCACGGACTTCGCCTTCATCTTCTCCCGCTCGCCATCTATGTCGGCTCAGCATCTGAAGCAATGCGAAACCGCTTTCAAGAACGTTGGTTTCGATAACTCCCGATTCGTCAAGACTGTCCAGGGAGCTTCATGTCCCTACGAGACTCAGAAAGCTCTTTGAGTATTCTAAATGCACACAGACTTTATGTAATGACCACCTCTAAGAAGAATATGTCGATTGCATTTTTATGAATGTATAATCATTTCGAGCAGTGACTGTATATCTAGACTGAATAAACTCTATTATATCTATTTTTGGACTTTGGAGGCTAAATGAAAACGACTGGATTACGGTATTAGTGCTCAAAATAGTATATCAGTATACTGTTACACACAAATTTTCATGATATAAAGATAAATCTTAAATAAGCAGGTCCTACACCTGTTCCAGAAAAAAATAAACTCAAAATACCTTTATCTATCTCAGAATGAACACAAGCAAACAGATACACAAACATTGAGCTTTATATAACGTAAATTACTGACTGAGAGGCGGCCATGAGTGCGCTGGAAACAGCCACTGAACCACAGGTCGGTTCGGATTACGAGATTGTGTCAAGTTAATATCATGATAACCTGACTGCAGGCGTATTGCACATGCACCAGATACGGAATAAAACTTTGATTAGTGGGCATCATCTTCTATCTATCTATTTATCTATTTACTTATCTATCTATATATCTCCCCCCTCTCTTTCCCTCTCCCTTTCACCGCTCTAATCTCTCTATTTCCCTCTCCCTCTCCCTCTCCCCCCCCCTCTCTCTTTCTCTCTTCCTTTCCCCGCCCCCTCTCTATCTGTCCCTTTTTTTTCTCTCTCTGTATATATATCTGTATGAAAGATGGTAGTATGCAGTAAGGCATTTAATATAGAAATACAAATGTTACCTCCCTGACAGGGGTGAACTCAGGCCCTCTGGTGAGTCGGGTTAATTCCCTGTCAGGAGGTAACATTTGTATTATATCTGTATATATATGCATATATATATATATATATATATATATATATATATATATATATATATATATATATATATATATATATATAAATATATATATATATATATATATATATATATGTATATATATATATATATGCATATATAGACGTGCACACACTCATATATGCTATATATACATAAATATATATTTTCCTGCATATTTATGCATAGGTGGGCCTGTGTATGGATATATACCTATGTACATTTATGTACCCATCTTTTATTTTAGAGATGGAGTTTGATATAACAATTCGTATGTTGTATTTTCCAAAGAAAGGAGATACTGTTCATTTAGTATTTATTGTGATTATTCATACAACAATCAAGGAATTCCCATATATATCTGATATAAGGTCCATCCACTGATTCAAAAAGATAAACTAAAGAAGATGGCGCATTCAAGCCCTGTAGACACATTCAGCGGTATGGGAGACTGGCTTGAAGGCAGAGAAGTCGACTCCGTTGGACCTGAAGACGGCTGCACACTTCTCAGTTGCTGGTCCGGAGGTCTGCGGTGTGCGGGAGAAGACGAAGCCGAACTCGGCCTTGTAACTGTCGAAGGCAATGCAGGAGTACACGCAGGAGTAGGAGTCGTAGTCAGTGGCGATCACTTCGTAGGGAGCGGCAATCGCTGCGGGAAATCATATCCAAGATTTTAATTCATTATAGATTATCGTAAAGTTTATATATACACACACACATATACATATATACGCATGTGTTTGTGTATGTATATATGTATATACATATGTTTAGTTATATATACATATGCATGTGTGTGGGCTTTACACAGAATTAAAATCTGTCAAATAAAGTGGATTAGTATAAACAGGCCTTTGGCAGATTTACCAGTTGGGAAGTCGATAAGCATGTGTGCAGCTGGGAACTCCTTAGTTGGGTAGATCTTGCCCACCATCTTGAGATAGTCGTTGGAAGGGCTAAAGCCAGCCGTAGTTACTTGGAATCCGTAGTCCGAGTCCGAGTACTCGTAGTTGGAGTGGATGCAGCGAGTGAAAGGTTGGTAAGGGTTGTCGATGATGGAGGTCTGATACCAGCGCCCAGAATACTGTTGGAAATTCATAAGATTGTCAAGCATTGCATATTGTAAAATGATCAAATGGATATGGTGTTCTGTGCGAAATGAATCCAAAATGGGTGTGAAAACTTTACCTTTCGAAGGTCGAAGTTGTCTTGGTTAGCCACATTAGCACATTTTCCAGGAACTACAAAACTGGGAATGCTGTCAGCTGAGACGACAGCAACGAGGAGAGCAGTTACTGCTGTGGTTAGCATGGTTCCCCTGTACATTTTCTTGCTTTCTCGTAAAGGTAAGGCTTTATACGCGACTGGTGGTTGTGAGGCGGGGGAGTGCTTTCGGGGGAATAAGGGTTCTCTTTAGCACCACTTCTTATTATGTTGCGTATTTTTTCTTTCTTTCTTTTCATGAAATGTGCTTTTTTCGAATATCATGGTGTGTCATTTGAAGAGAGGAGGAAGTCATGGCTCAAAGAAAAGTATCTATTTTTTCTAGATACGCAAAATAATAAAGGCAAGAAGAACAACGAGTCACTGCTGGACAGCCCTCTGTGGGTTAGCTGGTGCTACATAAAGGACGAAATAGCACTCCAGAACAGCACAAGTGTATCCCTGATCTTTCGAATATGAAGAGCTCACTAATAGTCCTTGCTCTTGTAGCAGTGGTCGCTGCCGATAAAATCCCCGACTTCGTTGTCCCAGGAAAATGTCCTGCAGTGGACAAGAAAGCCCTCTTCGACTCGCAAAAGCCCAACTATCCTAAGGTACGTCGCTTTTTCTGGAGGGTGTTTAATGGGTTTGGATATCTGACTATATGGATCATTTGAGTATATTGTTAACCTAGGATCTTCATTTATTACTGTTGTAAAAGAGGAAATAATAATATTTTTTTATCACTTTACGTTTCAGTTTTCCGGAGTGTGGTACGAAATTGCTTTGACAAAGAACCCATACCAGTTGCTTCAGCAATGCGTGCGCAATGAATTTTCTTTTGGTAAGTTACTTCTGCAAGAGGAAAGTTCTTAAGAACTGAATACTATAGGAAGAAATGTTTATTCCTCGAAAATGTTTACTTCAGATATTGAAGTTTTATCACGATTACATTTTCTGCGTATGAAAATGAACACTTTTTCCAGAT
>BOPN01008472.1:32500-35000 GCA_017312705.2 Penaeus japonicus | reverse complement strand
TATGAAGCCTTGTGAAAATTTATATACCCGGGCACATATATATGATTAGCTCTTATTCTGAATTTGAAAAATAACCATATCTATATGTTGTAACAGCACTTTTGTAAGGGAAGATTATACTGCAGAGATTTTTATTCATTTATTTACATCTTTACATGTAATGATCACTGTCACTAAATGCAAATTTGCTTGTTGTGAATCCCATCTGTAAGATTCTGATACTTCTTCGTTTGATATAATAATTTATATGATGTAGTGGTAGTGACGCTGTTCATTAATTTAGATTATAGTTCTAGATAGAGCAATTAAAGTTTTCCACACACATTTGATATAAATCTTACCCACTGATACAAAAAGATAAACTAAAGAAGATGGCGCATTCAAGCCCTGTAGACACATTCAGCGGTATGGGAGACTGGCTTGAAGGCAGAGAAGTCGACTCCGTTGGACCTGAAGACGGCTGCACACTTCTCAGTTGCTGGTCCGGAGGTCTGCGGTGTGCGGGAGAAGACGAAGCCGAACTCGGCCTTGTAACTGTCGAAGGCAATGCAGGAGTACACGCAGGAGTAGGAGTCGTAGTCAGTGGCGATCACTTCGTAGGGAGCGGCAATGACTGTCGGAAAACGGATACATAAGTTTTTTTTTCAGGAATCGTACACAGTAAGGATATACACACATACACACACATATATATAAATATATGTATACATATATATAGTTATATATATGTATATATATACATGTTTGTGTGTGGGCATGTGTGTTTGTGACACAAAACTAGCACACACTTTTATATATGACAATTATATGCAACAAATATTCATTGGTTTAACTAGTCCCTTGACAGACTTACCACTTGGGAAGTCGATAAGCATGTGTGCAGCTGGGAACTCCTTAGTTGGGTAGATCTTGCCCACCATCTTGAGATAGTCGTTGGAAGGGCTAAAGCCAGCCGTGGTTACTTGGAATCCGTAGTCCGAGTCCGAGTACTCGTAGTTGGAGTGGATGCAGCGAGTGAAAGGTTGGTAAGGGTTGTCGATGATGGAGGTCTGATACCAGCGCCCAGAATACTGTTGGGAAATCCACAACATTGTCAAGCATTGCATATTGTAAAATGATCAAATGGATATGGTGTGCTGTGCGAAAGAAGAAATACAAATGGAAGTGAAAACTTTACCTTTCGAAGGTCGAAGTTGTCTTGGTTAGCCACATTAGCACATTTTCCAGGAACTACAAAACTGGGAATGCTGTCAGCTGAGACGACAGCAACGAGGAGAGCAGTTACTGCTGTGGTTAGCATGGTTCCCCTGTACATTTTCTTGCTTTTTCTCGTAAAGGTAAGGCTTTTATACGCGACTGGTGGTTGAGGGCGGGGAGTGCTTTCGGGGCGGAGCTTAAGGGATCCTACTAGCACCACTTTTTATTTTGTTGCGTATTTTTTCTTTCTTTCTTTTCATGAAATGTGATTTTTTCGAATATCATGGTGTGTCATTTGAAGAGAGGAGGAAGTCATGGCTCAAAGAAAAGTATCTATTTTTTCTAGATACGCAAAATAATAAAGGCAAGAAGAACAACGAGTCACTGCTGGACAGCCCTCTGTGGGTTAGCTGGTGCTACATAAAGGACGAAATAGCACTCCAGAACAGCACAAGTGTATCCCTGATCTTTCGAATATGAAGAGCTCACTAATAGTCCTTGCTCTTGTAGCAGTGGTCGCTGCCGATAAAATCCCCGACTTCGTTGTCCCAGGAAAATGTCCTGCAGTGGACAAGAAAGCCCTCTTCGACTCGCAAAAGCCCAACTATCCTAAGGTACGTCGCTTTTTCTGGAGGGTGTTTAATGGGTTTGGATATCTGACTATATGGATCATTTGAGTATATTGTTAACCTGGGATCTTCATTTATTACTGTTGTAAAGAAATATATCTATTTTTTTATCACTTTACGTTTCAGTTTTCCGGAGTGTGGTACGAAATTGCCTTGACAAAGAACCCATACCAGTTGCTTCAGCAATGCGTGCGCAATGAATTTTCTTTTGGTAAGTTACTTCTGCAAGAGGAAAGCTCTTAAGAACTGAGTACTATAGGAAGGAATATTTATTCTTCAGATATTGAAGTTTTATCACGATTACATTTTCTGCGTATGAAAATGAACACTTTTTCCAGATGGCAAAAAATTCACCGCCAAATCTACTGGCATCAACGCTGACGGGAACCTGATGAGGCGAAACGGACAGATTGTGGCCATGCCCTTGGGAGATCCCAACCTCTCCATTGACTACGAAGGATGTGAGTATTGCAGATGAAGCATTGTGTATATCATGCAGTATATGGATAGTGACCGATTTCCGAACGTTATGTAAGTGAAATGTTTGTTGACGAAAGTGACAATGCGTGTTCCTTATGTCCTCAGCTTTCATGGCACCGTTTGTCATCCTGGACACCGACTACGAGAACTTCGCTTGCATTCACTCGTGCGTGGACTTTAATCAAGGCTATTTC
>BOPN01008472.1:15000-20000 GCA_017312705.2 Penaeus japonicus | reverse complement strand
TTCTTGAAAGCGGTTTCGCATTGCTTCAGATGCTGAGCCGACATAGATGGCGAGCGGGAGAAGATGAAGGCGAAGTCCGTGAAATAGCCTTGATTTAAGTCCACGCACGAGTGAATGCAAGCGAAGTTCTCGTAGTCGGTGTCCAGGATGACAAACGGTGCCATGAAAGCTGAGGACATAAGGAACGTGCATTGTCACTTTTGTCAACAAACATTTCACTTACATAACGTTCGGAAATCGGTCACTATCTATATACTGCACGATATACACAATGCTTCATCTGCAATACTCACATCCTTCGTAGTCAATGGAGAGGTTGGGATCTCCCAAGGGCATGGCCACAATCTGTCCGTTTCGCCTCATCAGGTTCCCGTCAGCGTTGATGCCAGTAGATTTGGCGGTGAATTTTTGGCCATCTGGAAAAAGTGTTCATTTTCATACGCAGAAAATGTAATCGTGATAAAACTTCAATATCTGAAGAATAAATATTCCTTCCTATAGTACTCAGCTCTTAAGAGCTTTCCTCTTGCAGAAGTAACTTACCAAAAGAAAATTCATTGCGCACGCATTGCTGAAGCAACTGGTATGGGTTCTTTGTCAAGGCAATTTCGTACCACACTCCGGAAAACTGAAACGTAAAGTGATAAGAAATAGATATATTTTTTTTACAACAGTAATAAATGAAGATCCCAGGTTAACAATATACTCAAATGATCCATATAGTCAGATATCCAAAGCCATTAAACACCCTCCAGAAAAAGCGACGTACCTTAGGATAGTTGGGCTTTTGCGAGTCGAAGAGGGCTTTCTTGTCCACTGCAGGACATTTTCCTGGGACAACGAAGTCGGGGATTTTATCGGCAGCGACCACTGCTACAAGAGCAAGGACTATTAGTGAGCTCTTCATATTCGAAAGATCAGGGATACACTTGTGCTGTTCTGGAGTGCTATTTCGTCCTTTATGTAGCACCAGCTAACCCACAGAGGGCTATCCAGCAGTGACTCGTTGTTCTTCTTGCCTTTATTATTTTGCGTATCTAGAAAAAATATATACTTTTCTTTGAGCCATGATTTCCTCCTCTCTTCAAATGACACACCATGATATTCGAAAAAAGCACATTTCATGAAAAGAAAGAAAGAAAAAATACTCAACAAAAGAAAAAGTAGTGCTAGTAGGATCCCTTAAGCTCCGCCCCGAAAGCACTCCCCGCCCTCAACCACCAGTCGCGTATAAAAGCCTTACCTTTAAGAGGAAAAGCAAGAAAATGTACAGGGGAACCATGCTAACCACAGTCGTAACTGCTCTCCTCGTTGCTGTCGTCTCAGCTGACAGCATTCCCAGTTTTGTAGTTCCTGGAAAATGTGCTAATGTGGCTAACCAAGACAACTTCGACCTTCGAAAGGTAATGTTTTCACATCCATTTGTATTTCTCCTTTCGCACAGCACACCATATCCATTTGATCATTTTACAATATGCAATGCTTGACAATGTTGTGGATTTCCCAACAGTATTCTGGCCGCTGGTATCAGACCTCCATCATCGACAACCCTTACCAACCTTTCACTCGCTGCATCCACTCCAACTACGAGTACTCGGACTCGGACTACGGATTCCAAGTAACCACGGCTGGCTTTAGCCCTTCCGACGACTATCTCAAGATGGTGGGCAAGATCTACCCAACTAAGGAGTTCCCAGCTGCACACATGCTAATTGACTTCCCAAGTGGTAAGTCTGTCAAGGGATTAGTTCAACCAATGAATATTTGTTACATATAATTGTCATATATAAAAGTGTGTGCTAGTTTTGTGTCACAAACACACATGCCCACACACAAACATGTATATATATACATATATATAACTATATATATGTATACATATATTTATATATATGTGTGTGTATGTGTGTATATCCTTACTGTGTACGATTCCTGAAAAAAATACTTATGTATCCGTTTTCCGACAGTCATTGCCGCTCCCTACGAAGTGATCGCCACTGACTACGACTCCTACTCCTGCGTGTACTCCTGCATTGCCTTCGACAGTTACAAGGCCGAGTTCGGCTTCGTCTTCTCCCGCACACCGCAGACCTCCGGACCAGCAACTGAGAAGTGTGCAGCCGTCTTCAGGTCCAACGGAGTCGACTTCTCTGCCTTCAAGCCAGTCTCCCATACCGCTGAATGTGTCTACAGGGCTTGAATGCGCCATCTTCTTTAGTTTATCTTTTTGAGTCAGTGGATGGACTTTATATCAGATGTATATGGGAATTCCTTGATTGTTGTATGAATAATCACAATAAATACTAAATGAACAGTATCTCTTTTCTTTGGAAAATACAACATACGAATTGTTATATCAAACTCCATCTCTAAAATAAAAGATGGGTACATAAATGTACATAGGTATATATCCATACACAGGCCCACCTATGCATAGATATGCAGGAAAATATATATCTCTGTATATATAGCATACATGTGTGTGTGTGTGTGTGCATGTCTATATATATATATATATATATATATATATATATATATATATATATATATATATATATATATACATATATATGCATATATACAGATATATATAAATACAAATGTTACCTCCCTGACAGGAAATTGAACTCGGGACTCTCACTCAGAGGGCCCGAGTTCAATTCCCTGTCAGGGAGGTAACATTTGTATTTCTATATTAAATACCTTACTGCATTCTACCATCTTTCATACAGATATATATACAGAGAGAGAGAAAAAAGGGACAGATAGAGAGGGGGCGGGGAAAGGAAGAGAGAAAGAGAGAGAGGGGGGGGAGAGGGAGAGGGAAATAGAGAGATTAGAGCGGTGAAAGGGAGAGGGAAAGAGAGGGGGGAGATATATAGATAAATAGATAGATAGAAGATGATGCCCAGTAATCATAGTTTTAATTCCGTATCTGGTGCATGTGCAATAAGCCTGCAGTCAGGTTATCATGATATTCACTTGACACAATCTCGTAATCCGAACCGACCTGTGGTTCAGTGGCTGTTTCCAGCGCACTCATGGCCGCCTCTCAGTCAGTCATTTACGTTATATAAAGCTCAATGTTTGTGTATCTTTTTGCTTGTGTTCATTCTGAGATAGATAAAGGTATTTTGAGTTTATTTTTTTCTGGAACAGGTGTAGGACCTGCTTATTTAAGATTTATCTTTATATCATGAAAATTTGTGTGTAACAGTATACTGATATACTGTTTTGAGCACTAATACCGTAATCCAGTCGTTTTCATTTAGCATCCAAAGTCCAAACATTGATATAATAGAGTTTATTCAGTCCAGATATACAGTCACTGCTCAAAATGATTATACATTCATAAAAATGCAATCGACATATTCTTCTTAGAGGTGGTCATTACATAAAGTCTGTGTGCATTTAGAATACTCAAAGAGCTTTCTGAGTCTCGTAGGGACATGAAGCTCCCTGGACAGTCTTGACGAATCGGGAGTTATCGAAACCAACGTTCTTGAAAGCGGTTTCGCATTGCTTCAGATGCTGAGCCGACATAGATGGCGAGCGGGAGAAGATGAAGGCGAAGTCCGTGAAATAGCCTTGATTAAAGTCCACGCACGAGTGAATGCAAGCGAAGTTCTCGTAGTCGGTGTCCAGGATGACAAACGGTGCCATGAAAGCTGAGGACACATAAAGACACATTGTCACTTTCGTCAACAAACATTTCACCCACGCAACACGTTCGGAAATCGGTCACTATCAATATACTGCACGGTATACACAATGCTTCATCTGCAATACTTACATCCTTCGTAGTCAATGGAGAGGTTGGGATCTCCCAAGGGCATGGCCACAATCTGTCCGTTTCGCCTCATCAGGTTACCGTCAGCGTTGATGCCAGTAGATTTGGCGGTGAATTTTTTGCCATCTGGAAAAAGTCTTCATTTTCATACGCAGAAAATGTAATCGTGATAAAACTTCAATATCTGAAGAATAAATATTCCTTCCTATAGTACTCAGTTCATAGAGCTTTCCTCTTACAAGTAACTTACCAAAAATTCATTGCGCACGCATTGCACAAGCAACTGGTATGGGTTCTTTGTCAAGGCAATTTCATTACCACACTCCGGAAAACTGAAACGTAAAGTGATAAAAAATAGATTTATTTCTTTACAACAGTAATAAATGAAGATCCCAGGTTAACAATATACTCAAATGATCCATATAGTCAGATATCCAAACCCATTAAACACCCTCCAGAAAAAGCGACGTACCTTAGGATAGTTGGGCTTTTGCGAGTCGAAGAGGGCTTTCTTGTCCACTGCAGGACATTTTCCTGGGACAACGAAGTCCGGGGATTTTATCGGCAGCGACCACCTTTACGAAAGGCAAGGACTATTAGTGAGCTCTTCATATTCGAAATATCAGGGATAAACTTGTGCTGTTCTGGGTGCTATTTCGTCCTTTGTAACACCAGCTAACCCACGAGGAGCTGTCCAGCAGTGACTCGTTGTTCTTCTTGCCTTTATTATTTTGCGTATCTAGAAAAAATATATACTTTTCTTTGAGCCATGATTTCCTCCTCTCTTCAAATGACACACCATAATATTCGAAAAAATCACATTTCATGAAAAGAAAGAAAGAAAAAATACGCAACAAAATAAATTAGTTATAGTAGGATCCCCTTAAGCTCCGCCCCGAAAGCACTCCCCGCCCTCAACCACCAGTCGCGTATAAAAGCCTTACCTTTAAGAGGAAAAGCAAGAAAATATTACAGGGGAACCATGCTAACCACAGTCGTAACTGCTCTCCTCATTGCTGTCGTCTCAGCTGACAGCATTCCCAGTTTTGTAGTTCCTGGAAAATGTGCTAATGTGGCTAACCAAGACAACTTCGACCTTCGAAAGGTAAAGTTTTCACACCCATTTGGATCTCTCCTTTCGCACAGCACACCATATCCATTTGATCATTTTACAATATGCAATGCTTGACAATGTTGTGGATTTCCCAAC
>BOPN01008472.1:0-10000 GCA_017312705.2 Penaeus japonicus | reverse complement strand
CCATACCAGTTGCTTCAGCAATGCGTGCGCAATGAATTTTCTTTTAGTGATTTAGCTATAAGGAAAGATCATAAGAGCTGAGTACTATAGGAAGAAATGTTTATTCCTCGAAGATGTTTACTTCAGATGAGTTTTTATCACGATTACATTTTCTGCGTACTGAAAATGAACACTTTTCCAGATGGCAAGAATTCTCGCAAATCTACTGGCATCAACGCTGTGGACCATTGAGGCGAAACGGACGAATTGTGGCCATGCCCTTGGGAGATCCCAACCTCTCCATTGACTACGAAGGATGTGGGTAATATTGCAGGTAGCTTATTGTATATCGTACATTATGTGGATATTGACCATTTCCGAACGTATCAAGTGAAATGTTTGATTGACGAAATGACAATGCGTATTCATATGTCCTCAGCTTTCATGGCACCGTTTGTCATCCTGGACACCGACTACGAGAACTTCGCTTGCATTCACTCGTGCGTGGACTTTAATGAAGGCTATTTCGCAGTTCGCCTTCATCTTCTGCTCGCCGGCGTATGTCGGCTCAGCATCTGAAGCAATGCAGAATACCAAGAACGTTGGTTCGATAACTCCCGATTCGTCAGACTGTCCAGGAGCTTCATGTCCCTACGAGATTTCAGAAAACTCTTTGAGTATTCTAAATGCACACGAACTTTATGTAATGACCTCTGAAAATATATCAATTGCATTTTATGAATGTATAATCATTTCGAGCAGTGACTGTATATCTAGACTGAATAAACTCTATTATATCTATGTTTGGACTTTGGATGCTAAATGAAAACGACTGGATTACGGTATTAGTGCTCAAAACAATATATCAGCATACTGCAACACACAATTTTTCATAATATAACTCTATATCTTAAATGAGCTGGTTCTACTTGTTCCAGAAAAAAATAAACTCAAAATACCTTTATCTATCTCAAATGAACACAAGCAAACAGATACCACAACAGTAGAGCTTTATATAACGTAAATGACTGACTGAGAGGCGGCCATGAATGCGCTGGAAACAGCCACTGAACCACAGGTCGGTTCGGATTACGGTGTGTCAAGTGATGTATGAAAACCTGACTGGAAAGCTTGTGCACATGCACCAGATACGGAATAAAACTATGATTACTGGGCATCATCTTCTATCATATCTATTTATCATTTTACTTATCTATCTATATATGTATCTCCCCCTCTCTTTCCCTCTCACGCTACAGCTATAATCTCTCCCATTTCCCTCTCCCTCTCCCCCCCTCTCTCTCTTTTCTCTCTTCCTTTTCCCCGCCCCTCTCCTCTGTCCCTTTGCGCCTCTCTCTGTATATATATATATCTGTATGAAAGATGGTAAGTACGCAGTATAGCTAATAGAAATACAATGTTATCTATTGGGAATGAACTCAAGGCCCTCTGGTAAATTGAGTTCTTCCTGTCAGGGAGGTAACATTTGTATTTATATATCTGTATATATGCATATATATGTATGTATATATATATATATATATATATATATATATATAAATATATATATAGACATGCACACACATATATGCTATATATGCAAATATATATTTTCACATATTTATGCATAGGTGGGCCTGTGTATGGATATATACCTATGTGCATTTTAACATCTTTTATTTTAGAGATGAAGTTTGATATAACAATTCGTATGTTGTATTTTCCAAGAAAGAGATACTGTTCATTTAGTATTTATTGTGATTATTCATACCATAATCAAAGAATTCCCATATACATCTAATGTAAAGTCCATCCACTGACTCAAAAAGATAAACTAAAGAAGATGGCGCATTCAAGCCCTGTAGACACATTCAGCGGTGGGAGACTGGCTTGCGAAGGCAGAGAAGTCGACTCCGTTGGACCTAAGAGACGGCCGCACACTTCTCAGTTGCTGGTCCGGAGGTCTGCGGTGTGCGGGAGAAGACGAAGCCGAGAACTCGGCCTTGTAACTGTCGAAGGCATTCACGGGAGTACGCAGGGTAGGAGTCGTAGTCAGTGGCGATCACTTCGTAGGGAGCGGCAATGACTGTCGGAAAACGGATACATAAGTATTTTTTCACGATTCGTACATCACAGGAAGGATGTATATAAATATATATATATATATATATATATATATATATATATATATATATATACATATATATATATATATATATATATATATATATATATATATATATATATATATATATATATATATATAATCATATATAACACATATTCATGGTTGAACTAGTCCTTTGACAGACTTCCTTGGAAGTCGTTATGTGTGCAGCTGGGAACTCCTTAGTTGGGTAGATCTTGCCCACCATCTTAGGATAGTCGTCGGAAGGGCTAAAGCCAGCCGTGGTTGCCAGTCATGAGTCGAGTCAGTACTCGTAGTTGGAGTGGATACAACAGTGAAAAGGTTGGTAGGGTTGTCGATGATGGAGGTCTGATACAGCGGCCAGAATACTGTTGGAAATCCACAACATTGTCAAGCATTGCATATTGTAAATAGATCAAATGGATATGGTGTGCTGTGCGAAAGGATAAATACAAATGGATGTGAAAACTTTACCTTTCGAAGGTCGAAGTTGTCTTGGTTAGCCACATTAGCACATTTTCCAGGAACTACAAAACTGGGAATGCTGTCAGCTGAGACGACAGCAACGAGGAGAGCAGTTACTGCTGTGGTTAGCATGGTTCCACCAACATTTTCTTGCTTTTTCTCGTAAAGGTAAGGCTTTTATACGCGACTGGTGGTTGAGGGCGGGGAGTGCTTTCGGGGCGGAGCTTAAGGGATCCTACTAGCACCACTTTTTATTTTGTTGAGTATTTTCTTTCTTTCACTCATGAAATGCAGATTTTTCGAATATCATGGTGTGTCATTTGAAGGAGGAAGTCATGTCTCAAGAAAATTACATCTATTTTTTCTAGATACGCAAAATAAAAACAAGAGGAACAACGAGTCACTGCTGGACAGCCCTCTGTGGGTTAGCTGGTGCTACATAAAGGACGAAATAAGCACTCCAGAACAGCACAAAGTGTGTCCCTGATCTTTCGAATATGAAGAGCTCACTAATAGTCGCCACTCTTGTAGCAGTGGTCGCTGCCGATAAAATCCCCGACTTCGTTGTCCCAGAGAGAAATGTCCTGCAGTGGACAAGAAAGCCCTCTTCGACTCGCAAAAGCCTTTATCCTGAGTACGTCGCTTTTTCTGGAGGGTGTTTAATGGGTTTGGATATCTGACTATATGGATCATTTAGTGTTGTTAACTGGGATCTTCATTTATTACTGTTGTAAAGAAATATATCTATTTTTTTATCACTTTACGTTTCAGTTTTCCGGAGTGTGGTACAGAAATTGCCTTGACGAGAACCCATACCAGTTGCTTCAGCAATGCGTGCGCAATAGATTTTCTTTTGGTAAGTTGCTTCTGCAAGAGGAAAGATCATAAGAGCTGAGTACTATAGGAAGAAATGTTTATTCCTCGAAGATGTTTACTTCAGATATTGAAGTTTTATCACGATTACATTTTCTGCGTATGAAAATGAACACTTTTTCCAGATGGCAAAAATTCTGCATAAAATCTACTGGCATCAACGCTGACGGGAACCTGATGAGGCGAAACGGACGGATAATATATCTAGCAGGAGATCCCAACCTCTCCATTGACTACGAAGGATGTGAGTATTGCAGATGAAGCATTGTGTATATCATGCAGTATATGGATAGTGACCGATTTTGAACGTTATGTAAGTGAAATGTTTGTTGACAAAAGTGACAATGTGTTCATATGTCCTCGCTTTCATGGCACCGTTTGTCATCCTGGACACCGACTACGAGAACTTCGCTTGCATTCACTCGTGCGTGGACTTTAATCAATATTCCTGGACTTCGCCTTCATCTTCTCCCGCTCGCCATCTATGTCGGCTCAGCATCTGAAACAATGCAAAACCGCTTTCGGAACAGTGGGTTCGATAACTCAGTCGTCAAGACTGTCCAGGGAGCTTCATGTCCCTACGAGACTCAGAAAGCTCTTTGAGTATTCTAAATGCACACAGACTTTATGTAATGACCACCTCTAAGAAGAATATGTCGATTGCATTTTTATGAATGTATAATCATTTCGAGCAGTGACTGTATATCTAGACTGAATAAACTCTATTATATCTATGTTTGGACTTTGGATGCTAAATGAAAACGACTGGATTACGGTATTAGTGCTCAAAACAATATATCAGCATACTGCAACACACAATTTTTCATAATATAACTCTATATCTTAAATGAGCTGGTTCTACACTTGTTCCAGAAAAAAAATAAACTCAAAATACCTTTATCTATCTCAGAATGAACACAAGCAAACAGATACACAAACATTGAGCTTTATATAACGTAAATGACTGACTGAGAGGCGGCCATGAATGCGCTGGAAACAGCCACTGAACCACAGGTCGGTTCGGATTACGAGATTGTGTCAAGTGAATAGCATGAAAACCTGACCCTGCAGAAGCGCATGCACGCCTGCCAGATACGGAATAAAACTATGATTACTGGGCATCATCTTCTATCTATCTATTTATCTATTTACTTATCTATCTATATATCTCCCCCTCTCTTTCCCTCTCACTTTCACCGCTATAATCTCTCCATTTCCCTCTCCCTCTCCCCCCCCCCTCTCTCTCTTTCTCTCTTCTTTCCCCGCCCCTCTCCTCTGTCCCTTTTTTCTCTCTGTATATATATATATATGTGAAAGATGAGTAGTGCACGCAGTATGGCATTTAATAGAAATGCAAATGTTACCTCCCTGACAGGAATTGAATAGGCCTCTAAAGGTGAGAGTCCCGGAGTTCAATTTCCTGTCAGGGAGGTAACATTGTATTTATATATGTATACATATATATGTATATATATATATATATATATATATATATATATAAATATATATATATAGACATGCACACACACATATATGCTATATATACAGAAATATATATTTTCCTGCATATTTATGCATAGGTGGGCCTGTGTATGGATATATACCTATGTACATTTATGTACCCATCTTTTATTTTAGAGATGAAGTTTGATATAACAATTCGTATGTTGTATTTTCCAAAGAAAAGAGATACTGTTCATTTAGTATTTATTGTGATTATTCATACAACAATCAAGGAATTCCCATATACATCTGATATAAAGTCCATCCACTGACTCAAAAAGATAAACTAAAGAAGATGGCGCATTCAAGCCCTGTAGACACATTCAGCGGTATGGGAGACTGGCTTGAAGGCAGAGAAGTCGACTCCGTTGGACCTGAAGACGGCCGCACACTTCTCAGTTGCTGGTCCGGAGGTCTGCGGTGTGCGGGAGAAGACGAAGCCGAACTCGGCCTTGTAACTGTCGAAGGCAATGCAGGAGTACACGCAGGAGTAGGAGTCGTAGTCAGTGGCGTCACTTCGTAGGGAGCGGCAATGACTGTCCCGGAAACGTCAGATATAAGTACACTACGATTCGTACATCACAGGAAGGATGTATATATAAATATATATATATATATATATATATATATATATATATATATATATATATATATATATATATATATATATATATATATATATATATATATATATATATATATATATATATATATATAATCATATGTAACACATATTCATTGGTTGAACTAGTCCTTTGACAGACTTACCACTTGGGAAGTCAATTAGCATGTGTGCAGCTGGGAACTCCTTAGTTGGGTAGATCTTGCCCACCATCTTGAGATAGTCGTCGGAAGGGCTAAAGCCAGCCGTGGTTACTTGGAATCCGTAGTCCGAGTCCGAGTACTCGTAGTTGGAGTGGATGCAGCGAGTGAAAGGTTGGTAGAGGTTGTCGATGATGGAGGTCTGATACCAGCGGCCAGAATACTGTTGGAAATCCACAACATTGTCAAGCATTACATATTGTAGAAATGATCAAATGGATATGGTGTGCTGTGCGAAAGGAGAAATACAAATGGATGTGAAAACATTACCTTTCGAAGGTCGAAGTTGTGCGGTTATTACATTAGCACATTTTCCAGGAACTACAAAACTGGGAATGCTGTCAGCTGAGACGACAGCAACGAGGAGAGCAGTTACTGCTGTGGTTAGCATGGTTCCCCTGTACATTTTCTTGCTTTTCTCGTAAAGGTAAGGCTTTATATGACTGGTGGTTGAGGGCGGGAATTGCTTTCGGGGCGGAGCTTAAGGAATCCTACTAGCACCACTTTTTTATTTTTGTTGAGTATTTTTTCTTTCTTTCTTTTCATGAAATGTGATTTTTTCGAATATCATGGTGTGTCATTTGAAGAGAGGAGGAAGTCATGTCTCAAAGAAAAGTATCTATTTTTTCTAGATACGCAAAATAATAAAGGCAAGAAGAACAACGAGTCACTGCTGGACAGCCCTCTGTGGGTTAGCTGGTGCTACATAAAGGACGAAATAGCACTCCAGAACAGCACAAGTGTATCCCTGATCTTTCGAATATGAAGAGCTCACTAATAGTCCTTGCTCTTGTAGCAGTGGTCGCTGCCGATAAAATCCCCGACTTCGTTGTCCCAGGAAAATGTCCTGCAGTGGACAAGAAAGCCCTCTTCGACTCGCAAAAGCCCAACTATCCTAAGGTACGTCGCTTTTTCTGGAGGGTGTTTAATGGGTTTGGATATCTGACTATATGGATCATTTGAGTATATTGTTAACCTGGGATCTTCATTTATTACTGTTATAAAAAAAAAAAATATCTATTTTTTTTTTATCACTTTACGTTTCAGTTTTCCGGAGTGTGGTACGAAATTGCCTTGACAAAGAACCCATACCAGTTGCTTCAGCAATGCGTGCGCAAATTTTCTTTTGGTAAGTTACTTCTGCAAGAGGAAAGCTCTTAAGAGCTGAGTACTATAGGAAGGAATGTTTATTCCTCGAAGGTGTTTACTTCAGATATTGAAGTTTTATCACGATTACATTTTCTGCGTATGAAAATGAACGAACACTTTTTCCAGATGGCCAAAAATTCACCGCCAAATCTACTGGCATCAACGCTGACGGGAACCTGATGAGGGCGAAACGGACAGATTGTGGCAACTATGGGAAAATCCCAGCATACTCGGTAGCTTCGAAGGATGTGAGTATTGCAGATGAAGCATTGCGTATCGTGCGGCATATAGATAGTGACCGATTTCCGAACGTTATGTAAGTGAAATGTTTGTTGACGAAAGTGACAATGCGTGTTCCTTATGTCCTCAGCTTTCATGGCACCGTTTGTCATCCTGGACACCGACTACGAGAACTTCGCTTGCATTCACTCGTGCGTGGACTTTAATCAAGGCTATTTCACGGACTTCGCCTTCATCTTCTCCCGCTCGCCATCTATGTCGGCTCAGCATCTGAAGCAATGCGAAACCGCTTTCAAGAACGTTGGTTTCGATAACTCCCGATTCGTCAAGACTGTCCAGGGAGCTTCATGTCCCTACGAGACTCAGAAAGCTCTTTGAGTATTCTAAATGCATATGGAATTAATCTCATGAATAGTATGAATTTTATGATAATTCCGAATATCACTTTTGTAAGAAGCTTGGAGTAGTGACTTTATTTCTAGACTGAAATAAAATATGTTGTACCAATAATTGGCATTACTTGAACACTAAAAGAAACTACTATGGGATATTGGTGCCCCTAAAAACAAAAAGATGTCCGAGCTTAGGAAAAATAACACGCATGGACAAATAGTAATTATTCAGTATACTTTTATACAGATTTTCATTACATCAAGATAAATCATAAAAGCAAATCCTACACCTGTACCAGAAAACTATAACTGCGAATATAAACAAACCAAGATTTATCTCTTACAATCCTGTTCCTCTCTCTTTTTCCCTCTCCCACTCTCTTGGAAAATGTGGAAAAAAAAAATATATGGATTGCATAACTTTAACAGAACAACGGATGTATTCGATGCGTTTTTATTGATACCTTCATCAAAAATACATGCTTGATGAAATTACAAAGTATATATATATCAAACAGGAGCTGAAGGTTAATCTGAGGGTTATGAACTGCGGCTTGTCATTCGCATGATTAATGTTGCTCCGACCTTGGGTAATTTGAAATTTCGTGACCCCGTGTCCACGTTTTCCTTCGTTGAGATATATGCGGCTTCCTTTATTTTTCTTTGTTGATGCAATCCTTTGTGGGTGGCTTTTGTTTGCTTGCAATCCGGTAGATGTCCCGCCTCATCTACTTGTGCCATCATGGCGTTGGAAGTTCTGTGATGACGGACGTCAGCTAAATATAATGATTTAGCTGCTTTGACGTTTTTTTTTTCAGATATAAAAAGTCAAATGTTTCCATAAAAAAAGAAGTGTACTAATACAGGGGATATTGCACTATAAGAATATCTTTATTCACATGTTTCAACTTCCTAGACTTTTTTATAACTTGTAAAGAATAAATCAATCCCATCCACCACCACTCGTATAACCATTCCCAACACACTTTGGGATTATATAATACTTCAAAATGATGGGGGGGGGGGGGGGGGGAAGGGGGCTCTTGAAGTAGAAACCACGAGTTCCCTTGTTGCCCCTCTCCCCCCTCATCCCCCCCTCTCCCCCCGCAGTTCCGCCACTGCTTTATATAAACATATTGATTCAAAGGAACGCAATATATTGAAACGGATGGATCATATCCCATGCGTTATTAAGTTTTTCACAATCTTTCATGTTTCTTCATCTTTTGCGACAAATGTTCCTTGCTCTGGTAACAAAAATAACAATGATGATAATGATAATATTGATAATACATGAAAATAATAATAATGATGAAAATGATGAAAATGATGATAAAATGATGAACATTATGATAATGATGAGGATGATGATGATAATGAGGATGATAATATTGATAATGATAGTAAAAGAAATAATGATAATGAGAGTATAGGAAATGAAAATAATAAAAAAAATTATAATGAAAATAGTAAATAGTAAAATAACAACGACAATGATAATGATGATAACAATAGCAAGAAGGATAAAGGTAATGGTAATAATAATAGAAACAACAATGAAAGTAATAATGGTAATGACATTATTAAAATAATGATATCAATTGCGTGACCAAATCGGCAATGATAATGGAAATAGCTAAGAAGAAAATGGTGATAATAGTAATGATAATAAGTATAATGACAAAAAAACAACAAAAATAATGATGGTAAGGAAGATGATGATGACAATGATGATAATAATGATCATGATGATAACGATGATGATAACAATAACAATAATAAAAATAACCATAATAGTAATGACGATAATAATAACAATAATGACAATAATGCTGATAATATTACAGTGACAGAAAAGATGGTATTTAAGATAATAAAGATATAACTACAATACCAATAATAATCATAAAATACTAACCATTTTTAATCATCATCATAACAGTAAAGTAAAAAAAAAAAAAAAAAATGCAAAAACAAACAAACAAACAAAAAACAATAACAATAATAATAATAACTTAAATGAGGAGACTAATACACCTGTTTGGAGGTGGTGACAGCGGGGTCAGCCTCAGTCAGATGGGAAAACAGATACCGTAAGTGAGCCTACCTGAGCGACGTAATTAGAGGAGACTTTCCCGATTTCTTGTGATAAGAAATGCGCAGAAACGTGTACGCTGTGTACGAAGGCATACATTGGTATATACGTACAGATATACACATACATATGCCTATTTCTCTCTTTACATATATACTTATGTCTGTATGTCTATATCTATATCTGTTTGTTTATTTTTGCCTCTCTTTATCTCCCTGTCTATCTATCTATCTATCTATTTATCTATCACTCTATATATCTATATTTGTATATACATACATGCATATATATATATATATATATATATATATATATATATATATATATATATAT
>BOPN01008471.1:40000-42500 GCA_017312705.2 Penaeus japonicus | reverse complement strand
TTATATTATGAGGGTGTGGGTGACTATGTTCGTTGCTTCCACTGTTCTGGTGGTCTTTGCAATTGGGAGAAAGAGGATATACCTTGGAATCAACACGCCAAGTGGTATTCATACTGTCCATATCTTTACTTAAAGAAAAATATAAAATATATTGAAAATAAAAATGAAATAAAAAAGACCTTGGATATAGATGAAGATTATAGGAGGAGTCCCTTGACGGAATTGAATAGTAGCGAACTCTTGATGGAATTAGATATTGTTAAATGTGTAGTAAGTATAGGTTATTCCATAAATATCGCTAAGGGGACTATGAGGAGACATGTTACCAGTACTGGTTGACCCTATTTAAGATTAGATGAATATACTGATGACATGAATCAATTGTTAACAAAGAGTCCTAGAATTATGAAACCCGAACCACCATCAATCATAAGTCCTATCATAAATGAAACAAAATATGCATATATTCGGTCACTTTTATCTAAAATCGAGTCTAAACTTTCAGCTACAAGTAACGATACTTTGAATGCAACCTTACCATATAAATCAGAAAACACTAAAAATCCTACATCTCTAGAAGCATTACTTGAAGCAGAGAGCACTGCAAATATGAATATATATATATATATATATATTAGTTGACACCAACTCAATTTCCGTTAGAAAACATATGAAATCGTAGCTCAGTCTTATCTCAAAGCCTCCCATCAAACCGTTCACCCAGTAGTATAATGACAGTGGGTAGATCTGTACACAGTATAAATGACGAAATATATAAAAAGGTAGCGTAAGTCTAGGTTCCATAGCTATTTATCAAAGAATTTGAAAAAGTTACTATATATCTCGGTGTGGTATATGAGCCAATGTTCGTAAACTTACTATTTATCTAGCTTTATATCTCCATGACTCTAATATAGCAAGTCTAACCATGCACCAAAGAGGAAAGCATATCTGTTACTTCCTCTTTCTGTTCATTCAGCCAGCAACTAATATGCACGCTCATAAAACCGTATTTCCCCACCTGTATCTGTCGCCACATGCCTTTTTACAAATAACAATTAGTACATTTATTCATTTATTTATTTATTTTTATCTATTGCTTTAGTAATATCTATTTATCTAGTTATTATGATTTTTTAAAATTTATTATTATTTTTTTTTTTTTTTGAGGCCGGCATTCGTAATATAATGATTCTTACTCCCACAGCCTGACCTCTTATCCCTCCACCTTCTCCCCTTCCTTCTTCCCAGCCCATCTTCACACACCCTGTGTTGCTCTTCTCTCTCTCAATTAGTATGAATGGAATAGTAAGAATATGATCCTTCATCTGGTAACACAACACATACAGAGGAGATTACTAGGTGCTTTCATATCTTACAATGCCATATGTATGTTGGAGTTCGATTTTCACTCATTACCTGTAATAACTTTATGGTTCTCTAAAAATACTGTAAATAGTCCAGATACACATATATATCTGACAATAAAATACTAATTGGCTACTGCATACACTTATAACTCCTGCGCATGCGCATGCGCATACTCACCAGAACCTACCCACAATAAGTAAATAAACGAGAACATCTATAACATATATAATGGGACGATAAACTGATATCCTAATCACAATTCCTGGTAATTATCCTTCTGCATCGAGGTAATTTCATCGAGTGTACGTTTACAATTACAAATGGTAGACATAGAATGACTGGCTTTGTTGCATCTGATATGTATTTGGACCAGAGAAAAGCAAGAGATATGTACATACATTCTCGTATATATCTGAGAACGGACAAGCTCGCTTCCGCACCATTATTAAGCACACTAAACACAGGGCCGAAATTACCTTCGTCTCTCACCGAGCATTGCAACCTATTCACATTAGACTCAATGTCGAAATACATAAGGAAAGGACACAACCTTTATGGAGCGGCTATTATCTGCAGTAACATCAAGGGTTATTATCTCTTAACAGGGACCCACACTACCTTGCATCCTCTGCCGCAGGAAAACAACAGTAACGAGATACGGTGGCCTGGGGATTGTGCTTTATGTGTGTGTTAAGGTTTGCTGACTGCCTAATAGGGAGAGGGCCCTCCGTCCCGCTGGCATCACTGGGTTGTTATTGGGCTTTCCTCTCGCTCTTTGCGTTTATGGTATTACGAGGGTTGATTTTATGAACAGGTGTATGTTGGTCTTGTGTGGCTTTAAGATTGTCTTTTTTTTTCTACTCAGTAAAGGAACTTGCATGAACATTATATATGCATTAATGAATGTATAGATGTATTATTCAATACGTTGAAGAAAGAGATACTAAAAAGTGTGTCGATGGCGAAGAGGATAACATAATTCTTTAATTATCTTTATTTCTTTTCATTGTCCGTTTTATTTCCATAATGTTGCAGAATCATATATACGTGAATATATTCATAATTTGTTATGGTACTTCTGTTTAAGCAGACACACATGCATAAACAAATGCCATTTGTTTCTGAAACA
>BOPN01008471.1:35000-37500 GCA_017312705.2 Penaeus japonicus | reverse complement strand
GTCGACCAACAAACAGCTTGTTCTACGTACATACCATCAGTGGCTATCTAGCTAATATAAATAATAATATAAATAACAATAAATCAGTTTGACGGATATAAGACATGGTGAGAGCAACATCTGAATGATTTATGGAATAATGCAATCTATTCTATATGTTGTTTAGATTGTCAGTCTGTAATTCTCGCATATGTATGTGGTTGCCTTCTGAGAAAAGTATTGAAGATAATCCTTATTCTTATTTAATTATTTTGAGAATATGCAACTGCACACTTCTTTTGACAGGAGAACATCATAATAACTAACAGTAATGTAAAAAATAATAATAATAGTAGTAATAATAATAATAATCAGAAAAAAAGATAAATGTTGTAGGAATTCGCACCATCGACCAAAAACACGCAGCATAACAATAAAGAGTGCAACATCAGCATAACAGAAAATGAGCAATAAGATCTATACAAATTCAATAAAAAAGAGAAACTTCTGCACTTGCAAAAAACAGGTACAGATTTTAAAAAACAAGAAGTAGAAACATATTAATGGTCATTGCTATTGTTACTATCATCATTAATTTTATCTTTAACTTTGGTAGCGATAATAGTAGTAGTAGTAATAATAGTAATATAGATAAAATGTTTCTAAGTAATATATTCTAACTCTCATTGTAATTGTTTTAATAATACTTTTGATATCATAAATGTGATTTCCTGATCGCTGTCATTATATTTTATTGTGATAATGAAAATGCAGATGATGATAATGATGCAACTAGGTGTTCTTCAAACTGTTTCATTTGTTGTTTTACGTTTGTTTGGTTATTTGTTTTATTTTGTTTTTGTCTTTTTAATTCCTGTTAACTATATCTGACAAATATTAAAGTATATTGTAGAAACATAATTATACCCATAAAATCTACCATATTAGCGAAAACGCTACAGACATTATAAAAATGATCGCACCATAAAGTTAATGGCAACCCAAATATTTGACTGCCATTTTCGAAAACTAATACTATTTTAGCAATGGGGAAACAACACGGGCAAAATCAATAAAAAAGAAGAAAAAATAAAGAGGAAAGACATTTTCTTATGTTGTGACTTTGTGGTGTTAAGATCCTACAACTATTGTAGGTCGTACGTTACAATTACATACACATAAGGAAAATAGGACAATTTTTCCATGATGTAGAAGTATCTGGATATTGCATTTGTGTCAAATTATTCAAAATTAATTATAGCATTATCATTCAAGCAACATACTGAACAGCTCTGGAAACGGAAACCAATTCTTGCCGATTCCCAAACTACATCACAAATCGCTAACAAACTTGTGCCACTTATAAAACAGGCAAGTGTTGCTTTCCCCATATCTCATTTCCACCAAACTTTTATGGGTTTAACCATTTTCAGCGAGATAGCCACTAAAAGTATAGACGAAGCACCAGCTGTTTGTAGCCTATACCTAAAAATGGGAAATCTTTACAATGGGCAATATCAGAATCGGGTTATCGTTTAAAACAAAACCTGAGCCACTCACACGCTATTTGCGGTTTTGGAATGTGAAAGAAATAATCGGTCCCACCTATGAAAGGGTGACAAATTAATAAGTTTTGATATGATCTTTTAGTACCGATTACTTCTACATTTGGATAATCTATGGCCATGCCCTTATTTTTATATATAAACAGTGAAGTGATTATTGATGACAACAACCGTTTATTTTTTTTCTTTCTTTCTGTATTGGTCTGAAGATTGTTGATTAATCTAATTTTGAGAAATTTATTTCTCAAATTAAAATGTTCAAGTGAGCGGAGTTTAAATACATTTTAATTATATCCACAATACTGTTTTCCTAGAAAAATAGAAGTAAACCTCGGAAATTAATTTTAGACAATTTGTACAAACATACATATAGAATTTTAAAGAAGAGTTCTCTAGGAATTTTCTGACACTTAACTCTCCTATCTAAACATAGGAGAGTTAAGTGTATATAGAGACGCTTCGCAAGGGACGTCCGAGAGATAACAAGAATACCTCTTACGCCTTAGAAATCCCCTTCTAGAGGCATGTTACCATTATCATCCATGAAGTATATATCTAATGTCAGGCTTTCGAGGTTCGGATTTTTATTCTTATTATCATGCACATACATACATACTTACATATGTATACACATATACAAACACACACACACACACACACACAAACACAAACACACATTCATATACATACTCATATATTCATGTAATTATCTGTCTAGCTATAGGTTAGTTAGCTGTTCTTCATACGTCATTGCAATTAAGACGTAAAATATGCGTGCTTTTTGTGGGGCTTAGATCAAACTGATGTCAAGTGACGTTTTTATGGCCAAATAGTATAAGTAGTATAGAAAAAAAGGATTCGAGAATATATACATACATACAAATATATATATATATATATATATACATATATATATATATATATATATATATATATATATATATACCCATATATAC
>BOPN01008471.1:20000-27500 GCA_017312705.2 Penaeus japonicus | reverse complement strand
TCCATTAAAAATGTTCACTGGTTCTGCCAGGGGATCTAATTGTTCAGAAATTTTAATATCTCGCCAATCAATCTTGCTAGACAGATGTTATAGAGCTTTGACTACTATCTCCCCGATAACATTACTTCTTTTGCTTCTTGGTGGCTAGTTTAGACGATAAAGTTCATAGAACTAAAATTGTTTTCTGGTATATGGAGGCAATTGGATTTTGAGTGCCTGGTTCCTCTTGATTTTCAAGTATGGCTGCGGCATTAGAAAGGAAACCTTCAATAGGGCCATCATGTAACGCGTTTGGTGCCAGGCCTGTCTCTTCCACAGACACTTGATAAGAAGTCATGATGCAATCTTAGTCATATAAATTAATATAAAACTGTATTTATATGTTTTAATATATATTATCTTAATCCGACAAATTCTGTTTTTCTGCAAGTTTTGCTAAATGTGTACTATCCAAATCTACTTGACTCTTGCTGAGATTTATGTTCTAAAGTCTTAGGGTAAAATTTTTATGTGGCCTTAGTGCACTGTGCAATGCCAACAGCTCCATGTACATTCTAGCAAGAATTTAGCCTTTATTGGAAATTATTGTCGACCAAGGAACCAGTCTTTAAGCGTTACTGCATTCTACCATATTTCACACACACACACACACACACACACATATGTATATATATATATATATATATATATATATATATATATATATATATATATATATATATATATATACATAAACATATTCATACAGGGATCGTCTGTAAAACCTCGCTATCACTGCTCTGCTAAGAGCATATAAGTAACTTCCATGGTGGTTGTAAGGCACCTGGTCAGATGATCCTTTTGTTGGGTCGTGTAGTGTAATAGTTAGGAGCCAGGATTCTCACTCTGAGGATCCGAGTTCAAATTCAAATTCAAATTCAAATTATATATATATATATATATATATATATATATATATTATATATATATATGCACATGTACACATATACAGTATAAATATATATACACATATATACGCATGTGTGTGTATATATGTATATATATGTGTGTGTGTGTGCACATAAATACATATATACTGATATATATATATATATATATATATATATATATATATATATAAATATATATATATAATATATATATATATATATATATATATATATATATATATATATATATATATATATATATATTACATATTCATATATATATATATATATATATATATATATATATATATATATATATATATATATATATATATATATATATATTTATATATATATATATGTGTGTGTGTGTCTATGCACACGCACACACACAGACACACACACACACACACACACACACACACACACACACACACACACACACACACACACACATATATATATATATATATATATATATATATATATATATATATATATATATATATAATCATCACCCCAGCATTTCCGAGCGACTGTCGGGATTTTGCCCCGACATTCAATAATGCTGCCAATCTAGGTTCCCCGAATTATACTAGGGAGTGTGACCGCAGCTTTAGACTTGGGTAGGTAAGTATGAAGATTAGTGGCACACACACACAAAACACACACACACACACTAATTCACATAAGTAGATTTATATCTAGATATATGTATGTATATACATACATACATATATGTATATACATACATACATACATATATGTATATACATGCATACATATATATATATATATATATATATATATATATATATATATATATATATATATATATATATATATATATATAACACAAACGCTCATTTCCGTACTAGCAGTGGACAATTTTTAAATTGTTTTATCAGATTTAACAAAAAAGAGCTGCTGTGATTTTTCACGTACCATTGATTATATTCTCTACATATAACGAAACATTTTAATAATGATATTGTAAGCGTGGTTAGTGTGACACACTTCAGTTGACATCCTTTGGTGACTCACTTTCCTCTACGGGACTGTTTTAGTTAACCCGGTGACCCTCTCGTTTTGCCCTCGCTTCTTCCCAATTAATATCTTGTGTTAATCTCTGTGTTCTACTTTGAGATAATACATCTATTTGTCTCATGTATTTTGTTTTACTGCCAAGGCTAGTTTGAATTTGTTGTAGAGGAAACTTATTTCACGGAGGCCTTTAGACCCTTAATTGAATATCTTGTGTTCTTTTTTTTATTTTATCTATTTATTTTATTTATGTTTTTATTTATTTTTTTACTTTCGGCTTTAATAGTAATCATATTTTTAATCATTCTGTATATTTGTCAATTTCATTGTGATTTATTTCTAAGAACGATCCGTTTTCCTGCTACATATATATATTGCTACTACTACTGCTGTTACTATAACTATATTGCTACTACTTCACCTGATACTACTAATGCTACTAATAATGGTACCACTTCTCTCTACTAATACTACTTCTTGTACGACTTCTACCATACTTTTTTCCCGTAACTACTGCCATTGGTTCATCTTTGTGTTATAAGTTTCCTTCGGCTTCCAGTATTTTTTATCCTAATTTCATAAGAAGTGAACCTTACACCTGTACCCTAAGCCTCTCCCGACCACTGGCTCCTCACCACAGATTTCATCTTCCCTTAAGCTAGGTCGGATCCTTACAATATATCTGGACAATTGCCAGATTAAATTACAACTTATATTAGTTCGTTATTTAGTACATAAGATAACTACATTCGGCATAGTAGTCATTACAATGTACTATTCACAGTAATCTCCCCAAATTAAACAGAAAAGGGGAATAATAACGCTTCCAAAACAACTCACGAAAAAAAAAACGCATTTTATAATGAACTGTTTTTTCTGAAGCTTTCTGAAACGAGATGTGGTATTCGCACACGAATAATATATCCTTACCTATTCACGTTCATGGAATATACAACAAGATCCTCATAAATTTGATATATGCATTCTCATTTATAAAAGAAAGAATCAAAGTCATTTCTATAATCATGTATAGCAGCTCACTTCTATGGTCAATGATTAAAGAGCGTTTCAGTAATCAAGTGAACATTGTTTACAATACATTACTTCTCGAAAATGAATTAGAAGGAAATAATGAAGGATAAATATGGTTAATTTAAACAAAGAACAAAAGTAAATGGATATAGCAACATCAATGACATATAATGATAATGAAAATAGTAATGATGATAATGGTAATGATGATGGTAATGATATTAGTGATATTAATTATAATAATAACAGTAATATTAATAGTAAAATGATAATTATGTTAAAAATGACAATATAATAATGATAATAATAATAATAATATAATAATAATAATAATAATAATAACAATAATAATGATAATTATAATAATAATAAAAATAATAGTAATAATAATTGTAAAAATTATACTAACATTGATAATGTTGAGAATAATAATAATGTCAATGATAATAGGGTATAAATGAGACTGAATAGTTTCCACAACACAAGAGATGTTTACGCGTTTCGGGTTACCCCGTCTTCAGAACTACATATAGTTCTGAAGACGGGGTAACCCGAAACGCGTAAATTGCATCTCTTGTGTTATGAAAATTATTCAGTCTCACTTATACCGTTTTATCCATTAGTCACAATGAATCCGGTTCGTCAATGATAATGATGGTTATATCAATAATAATAGTAATAATGATCATAATATTGATCATGATGGTTATATCAATAATAATAGCAATAATGATCATAATATTGATAATGATAATAACAATAATTATAATGATAACTATAACAATAGTAATACTTGTAGTAGTGTTGATGCTAGTAGTGTAGTGACCCCCTAATTTGGTACCACCCCCTAGATTTTTTTTTGTCGCTCTCGCAAGGAATGATTAATTTTAATTTTCACTTTTGATAATCTAAAGTAATTCATTTTCTTTTCTTTTTTCTTCGAGTTTTTATATGTTTCAGTTCTTTTGGTTTTCATTATATTTTACTAGGGGTATATTTTTTTGAATAACGCCGCGTTATTAAGTACGACAAATGTGGTATCAATTGATTTCTCTTACCCAGTACTACTCATATATAGTGGACATAATTTGCGCTTCCACCCCTATACCCCACAATCTTGGTCCCAATAGTAGGGGACCCAGATTGTGGGGATTGTATATGAGGGAAATTGCTGGGTAATATGTGAATGAATTGCATTGATATATAACACCAATATACCTTAGTTTCATCTTATTTTTCCTGCTGTAAAATAGAAAGGTTAAAAATACGCATTCTTTACGATTTACTAACCCATATGGCGTACCGTTTGTGCACAGCGATCGCACGAAGGGATTTTGACAGGAGTTTTGAGTGCGCTGTTTTCGGGGTATTTTGTCTACAAAATTCTAATCTATTGACCAACCTAATTTTATATAGTTTTAAAGTTAGCCCTAGCCAAAGGGGGTCTTCGTCCTTCCCCCTGGACCCCCTCTCCCTTTTTTTTTATAACACTTCGTGCTATTTACCTTGTTTTTTTTTCAGGAGTTTTTATTTTGGTTTACATACACGGAGCATGAGTTGGTTCCTTGTTTACCTATGACACCTGTTGAATATATCACCAATGTGTATCCCATGTCGTCAATGTATATCCCATACCGGGACCAATACCGCAAACAAGCACACGTCTTCACGATTGCAGCAACCGACTCGAAAATCGCGGGTTCACTAACTTTAAGGAATATGAAAGCGTTATGATTGGCCAGTCGATCTAAGGATTGCTCTCATTGGCTGTCGCTTTTAAAAAACTAAACATCTTAAAATCGTTTTCGATAGATGGCTCTTTTTCGAATAAGTGCACATCAGGTAAAACAAAGAGACATCAGTCGCTTGTTTACAAGTGCAAGATGGAAGTCTGCGTACCTGATGTGTACCAAGTGCCCTTTTCTACTATCTAAGCTCTGAATGTTGGGTACAGGGGGGGTGGGGGGTCGCAGGTAAAGTCGATCATTTATGGATAGTATCGGGTGAGCGGAATTCATCGATAGCATTTTTGTAGTATTTAGTAAGGCGGTGTTATTCGGAAAATTTACCTTTATTGGTTTTATTACTTTAATTTTGTTGTTTAGTGTTCGAATTTTTTTAGTTTAGTGTTTTTTTATTGTTATTATTTTTTTTAGTTTAGTGTTTATTACTTTAATTTTGTAGTTTACTGTTTTTTAATTTTTATTATCATCATCATTATTATTATTATTATCGTTATTATTATTATTATCATTATCATTTTAGTTTAGTTTTTATTTCTTTAATTTTGTAGTCTAGTGTTCGTATGCCTTTCTATAACTATAAAAAAAGATTAAAAAGTGTTAATTTTATCATTTTTAGTATTGCTTGTTGTATTGACTTTCAGTATTGCTAATTTTCTTCATTTTACCTTTGTTCATTTTATTCAATTAAATTACGTTCATATTTAATTTCAGCTTTGATTCTTATTTTGTTTTATGTTCTTGTACACTTATTTTGATGAAGTAAATGTACGTGAGATAGATATTACTAATAGAACACGACAGTAGTTGTACAACAGTTTAATCAAGACATACAAAAATGTAGATTCTGTAAAAACTTTTACTATATTTGACTCATAATGGTTTTCAATATTAAATACCCTTTTCATCAGGGTTCTTATTTTTTGCGTTTAGTCTGAATCATACATTGTACCTTTTTTTTACGAATGCGGCGTTTTCTCCTGGGATGAATTTCAAAACCTGTAGTGCACCAGAGAATTCCTATGACATGTAATCATTCATGTGTGTTAGACTGGGTTATTCGCTTCATGGTAATATACTGTGAAAGACTTCATATGTTCCTTTGAATTCTGAAGTATCGCTTGTTTGGACATCAATTTTTGGAATATACGAGATCCATTAAGAACTCATCATAAATATTATGAAGGTTCATATTACTTTTCGACAGTTCCAAACAGATATTAGTTCATTAGTTCATCGTTCTCGTATCAAAAAGGGGAAAAAAATATATATATACATAAATATATATATATATATATTTTTTTTTTTTTTTTTTCTTTTAGGTCATGAATATTTTTAATGCTCATACCATATCCTAATTTTGTAATCTTATTGCCATTTAGTAAATATACAGTCCAGAAAGTTTTCCAAGGACTGACCGTGAACGATGTCAGTTTGGAAGTACAGTATCTAAAGGATCTATAATAGTCAAGAGAGGGAAATTCAGCTGACCAGTAAAATGAAAGGATAAAGTATAGGTTGAATGAAAATATCAACGATATCCGTTTGCAATCAGGGGATTCAGTAGAGAGGGAGAAATTCCAGATTATTTAGGAAAAAAAAATAAAAAAATACATATATGCATATATATATATATATATATATATATATATATATATATATATATATATATATATATACACACACACACACACACACACACACACACACACACACACACACACACATATATATATATATATATATATATATATATATGAGAAGAATAGATACCCGATTGCAAAAGAACGGCTCTCTGGCCAACAGGACTAATCTAACGAGGTGCACGTACAATACCTGAGCAATGAAGCTGTTGCAACACCAGGTAACTCATCCTAATAGCAAAGCCATTCCTATCATCATAGTCCAGAGTGCCATTCTGCACACAGCACTCACAGATTCATCTATCCGAGCGGAATATACTGGGAAAATAACAACCCCAGTCAATATGTTCTACATTTTGAAAGTAGGATGAGGCAGTTGTCTGTTAGAGAGCAATAGATTATTGCTGATGTTGCTATGGAATATCATCTTTGCAATGCCGCAGAATAAAAAAATACTCATAATTAGACGCAATTAAATATTTAACTGTAAGCCTCAATTCTCAGGGAAACGATCGGCTGAGTAATTTTGATAGTGCATCTGGAACCAATAGAAATGTACCAGTGTTTATTTATTTATTATTGGTATTGTTATTCTTTTGTTGTTGTTTGTAGTAATGTTGCTATTTTCTTAACACTATTATTGTTTTTATTACTATTATTATTACCATTATTGATGTTATTGTTCCCATCATTATTATCCCTATTATCACCATTATCATTGTCATTATCGTTATCGTTATCATTATCGTTATTGTTATCATCATCATCATTGTCATCATCATCAGTATCATCAACACCATTATCTATTATTATCATCATAGACATTATAATAGCTATTTGTATTATTATTGTTATTAATATGATTATTGTTATTATAAATATTCTTCCTTTCAGTAGCGTTATTATCATTATTACCATCACTCTCATTTCCGCTGTATTTATTCCGTAAGTAGCATCCAAAGTGATGAACTGTCCATAATAAACAGAACTGAAACTGCAACAGCAGCTAAAACTCCTCCGAAATGTATGAAGCAACTAGACTGCAACATCAAGCGACCCAATAACCCTTTCATTATTCCCAATAAAATGCGTGAAGCTTAAATCGACTTG
>BOPN01008471.1:15000-17500 GCA_017312705.2 Penaeus japonicus | reverse complement strand
ATATATAGAGATATATAGATAGATAGATAGAAAGAGATAGAGAGAGATATCTGTCCATATAAACAAAGACCCACAAGTTTATAAATACGGTTACATAAGCTTGGATACACACTAAACACTCAGAAAAGAAGATTGAATCTAGATTACTCGTTCAACTTTGTCCTAATCCTTTGCAGGGAACGACAGGGTTGTCACTGAATTCCCCGTCATTTCGGGAGATCCGGCATGTGGTGTGTTATTTACAGTACTCTACATCCCTGCTAAGCAATTAAGAAAAGATGATGGATCCATTATTTTAAGGGCTATGTCTATGTGCTTGAAAAAAAAGAATGTATCTACTTGAGCCATACATTTTTTTAGGAATTAGATAACTATATAAACACACAAAATAAGATCTCCAGTGGATTTAATTTGAATTCACCTGTACACCGCAATCGCAATTCAGTCGTGAATGTATGTTCCAATGAATACATTTAACTTTGGACTCTCTCTTCATTGCAGCTCTGGAAAAACCGCTGTTGCGAATTCTTTTATCTGAGTTGGACACACACACTCGGACGTGCACAAACACACACACACACACACATGTTGCAAAACGCCAAATGTACACTTAAAGAAGGTGTATAGGTGAAACATATTGAATCTGTACAATGTGGATAATGATGTTTTTTGTAACAGGATTTACCACAGAAGCACGGTGGATATCGCTATGATTGTGTGAACATGCTACTAAAAATTGCAAGCTAAAATGGGGGAAAAGTACAGAATCTTTTATAACTTTATATTCATAATCATTCCACGAAAGCTAAAATACTATTCTTAAAAGACGCGAGGTATCGTGCAAATAACTAATAATCCAACAAAATCATTTTCTTAAACGACAAACTTACCTAATGAACAATGAACCCGTTATAGAATATCTGCCTAATTCCTTATTACAGGAAGGTCATTCCAATAATCATAGTCAAGGATCACCACTACTGTTTAGTCCTTAGGGAACGCAATTTCATCACTATTACCCTTAACGAAGTGTTTACAGGAGATTATAGCCGTTACAAAGACCCTTTACAAATTTAAAATTAAAGATAACTACTAAAATAGATAAGCCATTCACTGATGAAAATGGTTAAGATAGTAAAGATCGTGATGATGATGATAATAATAATGATGAAGATGATGATGACGATGGTTATGGTGAAGATGAAGATGATGATGAAGATGATGATGATAATGTGATGATGAAATGATAATAATAAATGTAAGGATAATAAGAATGCTGATAATGAGAATGAGACTGATAATAATCATAATCGTAATAGAATAATAATAAAGGTAATGCAAATAATGATTTGGATATTGATGGACATCATTATGATTGCTATTTGCATTATCACATCAATCATTCTTATTGATGATGTTAGCATAACAAATATTTATTTTGTTATCATTACTACAACTACTAGTATTACTGTTATAATTACGATCATTCGTGATATTATCAGCACAAGGAATTATCACTCATACTTGACTTATCTTTTTGTACTGTGCGAATGCATTACACTTTCACTTGGTGGAAACTGGGGAAGAAGGCAACAGAGATTCGAGAGGAATCGTTGCAATTTTATCCTCACACACACACACACGCACACACACACACACACACACACACACACACACACACACACACACACACACACACACACACACACACACACACACACACACACACACACACACACACGTACACACAAACACACACACAAACACTAACACACACAAACACTAACACACACACACACAAACACCAACACATGCACACACACACACACAAACACACACACACACACACAATGTGAATCATGGTCACACTGATTATCATATTTTGGTCTTTAACTAACAATAACTCATGCCTATTGAAACATGATTTCCTCTTGATATCCCTTCGTCTAGTTATCCCTAATATGCCTCCCCTTGTGCTTCAATATAACGCATACACTGCGGACAATATTCATAACAAATTGCAACGCAAGACAAGCACATCTGACTGCTTGGGGAATCACATCTTCAAGTTAGTATTTTCGTAACCCATTCCCTTACCAATAGTGCAATGGATTTTTAATGAATTCCATTAGAAAGTCCTATGCAACTGCTGGTTAGGTAGATGGGCGGAATAAAGGGAGGAATTCTATTATTTTCTGTAATTGATTTGTTTTGACGATATTGCTATGTAGCTATTGCTATTTCTCTTCTGATTCTGTTCATTTTATTACCATGAACATACATGTAAACATGATATGATTATCGGAAACAGCAATAATAAGAATGATAATAGATATTATCATTTTATTATGATTATTACTGATTTCAGTACCATTATCACTATCATCATTATCATGTGATTATTTGCATCATTGTATTTATAATTTTTGTTACCGTTATCGCTTCTTTTCATTGTTAACGTATTCATTACTATTGGCATCATCATAATCATCAACATAGT
>BOPN01008470.1:40000-42500 GCA_017312705.2 Penaeus japonicus | reverse complement strand
GTCAAAGAAAGTGGGCATTTATGTGTGTGGATGGGGATATGTGGATATTCGTCGTTATTATTGTTTTGTTACGCGAGTCTTGGAGTGTCTTACGTGTCTAATTTTGTGGAGTATCGCGTGGTATCAATATTTTTCATATAAAAGTCCGTTTTCTCAAAATCTTTGTTCTTCTTGGGACTCACCTGTAGAGTGTTGTTTGAATGCCCTCCTCATCCTAATCGTCCCGGGCATTAACATAGAGCAATCGCAACAAAATCAACATACAATAACCAGAAAGCAATCCCAAAAATCAGAACCAAATAAGATAATAGATTCATGTTAAGAATCCCACAAGAAAATAGACCCATTACTCCATCGAATGCTGCCAAAGTCGCAACGAATCCGCCGGGCGAGCGTCGGGACGAGTTGTGTTTTGAACGGAACGCTGCGCAAGGTGTGGCTCCGAGGAGGCCTTCATGAGCGTAAGTTTTTCTCTCTTTTATTCATGGTTTTCTTCTCTCCTCGGTGGATTAAGGCCGGGATGGATGGAGTGCAGGCTGCAGGATGGTGTGTTGGTATTTACTTCACAGACAGGAGGAGGATATATTGATTGAGATCCGAGCGAGGGGTTTAAATGTTTAAATGGCGCTTCCGGTCAGAAGTTCGCGAGTTTGGACTCAAAGGGATTTGTTTTTTTTAATGTTTTTATTCTTCTATTTCCCTTTAGCAGGTTTATGGATCCGGCTTTTCCTTTAATATTACCTTCAAACCTTATCTGCATGGTTAGAAATCAATAGAAATGCGAGACTTCGTGAAATTCGTGTCGATCCATAATCCTAACTTCATAATATGTGACTGACAGACGCCTTTGGAAATAGGAAAGTTTTTTTTCTTTTTCTTTTTTCCAGTGACTTTGGGCATAAACTATTGCATGATGAAAATCCATTATTCCCAACTGTGAATTCCACTCGAGACAGTAATATTATAGTACTTCTCACTAGGCCTATAGTACATGTTGCATAATCGACCTTATACCAGAGGGGAATACATGTGCAGGAAGGTATATACACACTGGAGTTATACCAGCAGATATTAAGCCAGAGGAATGTTAGAAATGGTTTATTTTTTTTAATAACCCAATACTCATAATTATGGGAGTCTATTCTTGCTGTCACAGTATGTCAGTGGCTTATATCCTTAACCAAAACACAGTCAAAAAAAAGAAAAAAAAGATATAAAGTACCTCAGAACCTCATTAACCGGTCATTAGATTTGTGGATAATAACACAGAGAAGTCAACTTTATCTCCCTCATACAGCTGACCATTCATTTCATAGATAAGGTCTTAAAACGGGTTGTTTGAAGTACAGGATTTATTTAAGGTGTATGGAAATTGTATAATTACATAAAATCTTTAACAATTGGTCACCCAATGAGTAACTAAGATGTTGATCTTCGGTAGAAAAAAAAAGGAGAGAAAACATAATCCTTCATTTGGGAGACCAAAAATATATATTTTGTATTGTGGACTCTGGCATCAATAGGTGCATGCGTCCTTGAATGTACCCGATACAATCCTCACACAAACTTCAAATAATCACAGAAGTGATGTTTTAGCCGTGTTGAGTGTACTTATGCCAAAATACTAGGTTCAACTGAAACTATTGTGAAATCAGTATTTCAGAGTTGATTCAGTGTTATGGTATTGTACTAATATCTTTTAAGAATATTCTTATATCACATATGAAAGATTTTGTATTTATTTTTATTAGTTCAGTAGCTAATTAGGTATTTCATATCTTTACCTCTGTGTGTGTGTGTGTGTGTGTGTGTGTGTGTGTGTGTGTGTGTGTGTGTGTGTGTGTGTGTGTGTGTGTGTGTGTGTGTGTGTGTGTGTGTGTGTGTGTGTGTGTGTGTGTGTGTGTGTGTGTGTGTGTGTGTGTGTGTGTGTGTGTTTGTTTGTGTATTTGTTTGTTTGTTTGTGTGTTTGTTTGTTTGTTTGTTTGTTTGTTTGTTTGTGTGTGTGTGTGTGTGTGTGTGTGTGTGTGTGTATTGATATATGTATGTATGTATGATTGTCTGTCTGTCTGTCTGTCTGTCTGTCTATCTATCTATCTATCTATCTATCTATCTATCTATCTATCTATCTATCTATCTATCTATCTATCTATCTATCTATCTATCTATCTATCCCTATCTATCTATCTATCTATCTATCCCTATCCCTATCCATCTATCTATCCCTATCCATCTATCTATCTATCTATCTATCTATCTATCTATCTATCTATCCCTATCTATCTATCTATCTATCTATCTATCTATCTATCTATCTATCCCTATCTATCTATCTATCCCTATCCATCTATCTATCCCTATCCATCTATCTATCTATCTATCTATCCCTATCCATCTATCTATCTATCTATCCCTATCCCTATCCATCTATCTATCTATCTATCTATCTATCTTTCTATCCCTATCCATCTATCTATCCCTATCTATCTATCTATCCCTCTCC
>BOPN01008470.1:17500-35000 GCA_017312705.2 Penaeus japonicus | reverse complement strand
ACTTTGTTGAGGAAGACAAGAGAACGATGGTGTCCTTTGATGGGAACCTGTACTTCTCGTACTTGGATTACATTGATATTGGCCGTTACAGCTGCAATGTAAAGAGCACCGTCTCGGGCATCGGCAAGAACGGGCCAATTTTCAATTTGGAAGTGTATCCCCATCGTAAGTTCTGCTGCCTACGCATTTCAGGATGCAGGGTTTTAGTGAATGTGTTTGAAAAGTGATTATAAGTTAGATTTTCTTGATATCAGTTAATGGTGATATTTAAAACTCATTATTTTCAAACAGTGTGTTCACTTTTCAGTGTATTGGGTTCTCGCATTTACAACATCAGTATTACCTTTTTTCCCTAAACAGCTAACTATCAGCAGCTGAAGTTTGCAAACAATTTCCCAAAGGCCTTCCCGGAAGCACCAGTTAGAGGAATGGATGTGAGACTGGAATGCATAGCCTTTGGATAGTAAGTTATTTCTTGTTTTTTGGATAGGGAAAAATCTAGGATTCACAATTTATAAGTCTCCCCCTGAAAAGTGAAGTACATTAATGTCAAAGATATTAATTTTTATGGAAAAAGTTGACATTTTCTGTCTTTCTTCTAACATGCTTGTACTGAATATAAGAACCATATACATATAAAAAAACCCCATAGAGATCTGATGAAAATGAACTAAAAAGTTTTTGTCTTTTTTTCAGTCCTGTACCCTCCTACAACTGGACAAGGCGCAATGGCAATCTTCCGAGAGGCGCTCGCATGGAAAATTACAACAGAGTCCTCGTATTGCCAGAGGTCGAGCCATCAGACATGGGTGACTATATTTGCCGTGCAGAGAACAGCAGGGTCGCCATAGAGAACAGTATTTCTTTGAGTATCCAAGGTAAGTCTTCAGAAGTTGACATTTAAGGGAAAAACAGTTATGTCTGCTTTATTTTATTTCATTATTTTTTCAGTTGTTTTTTCTCAGTCAACACATTATTGCAAATTATATACCACAGATAATCTTGGTAGTTTATTAAAGAAATTGTAGTGAGAGCTTTAGAGGGGTGTAAAAAGGTATCTAAACAATTCCTACACTCTTGCAGCAAAACCAAGTTTCACCATAAAGATTCAAGATCAATTCATTGCCAAAGGCTCTGATCTGATCTGGGAATGTGAGGCTTTTGGCATCCCCGACGTAGACTACGAATGGCTGAGGAACTCGGCACCAATCGTATTAGAAGAACTGTCGGCTGATGATCAAGCACGGTTTGAGATTGTCGTATGTATTACGGTCTTATCATTTATTATGGTCTTATCGACATTATTTCCGTACATTGATGTTTGACAAAATGGAGTATTAGTGTTTGATGCTCTTTATATATTACTCTGTGAGGGTTTTATTATTGGAATGAGACACACCAAAGGAAGGGGTGTTTGGTTATTCCAGTGAATTGAAAATTTAGATCTTGAATATATTTTTTAGATATCTAATATGTACATTTTTAAGGTTTGAGTGGAGTGTGTCTATCTACACATTCTATTAGCCTTTCTCTTGTCACTGGAGTTTGTATGATAACCAATTATTTTGTTATTCCTGTTTAACCCACACAGGACGGGTGGTACAGTACTGTACCGCGCATTCAAAAGCCCAGTGGCCGGGCGGCACAGTATTGTGCCAGCCATTCAATTGATTTAGGCCTAATAATTCGAACGCCCCGGCATTTGGACATTCAAGGCTAGAATTCCCCCGTCGTGGATGGGTTAATACAAGGGTTGTGAATTTTTATGTTTATACAAGAAAATGCAGTTCAATAGCTTATGGAAGGCCAACAATCTTGTATATTCCTATTAGCTGTGAAAATATTCCTCTTTAGTGTCACTGTTAATCATTTCTCTTTCATGTTCGTAACAGGATAGCATGTTGAAGATCAAAGACATCCAAGTGAAAGACGAAGACATGTACCAGTGCAAAGCAAGTAACCATCTTGGCTCGACCTTTTCCACCGCCCAGCTGAAAGTACTAGGTAAGACGCTGTGCCTGGTTGCATGCGTACTACCTGACTCAGTAATAATCTTTCGGTGAATAATACTCACATTTTTATGCAGTTAGGTGTTAACAATGTTACTCATCTTTGCTGCCCTCCACAGAATTAGCCCCAACCTTCCGGAAGAAGCCGCTCGAATCCGAAATGTACGCTGCCGAAGGCGTTAGTGTCACCATTGTTTGTAACCCAGAGGCCGCCCCCAGGCCAAAGTTCACCTGGAGGAAAGATGGATTAGTTCTTGGCAGAGGTATGTGGACAAGGTCATTCTTTAAAGGATAATGCAGAACCAAATACCAATAGGGAAAAAAGTGCATTAGCTTCTGCTTCTTCGTATTCCACATAAATATTTACACACACTTTGCTTGTTTCTTATTTTTGATGTGCAGTTAAGCAGAAGAGAAATTGTTTATTTTTCAAGAGTAGTATATTGGTACTTGATGGGGAAATTAACAAACTCTTTAAATTCTACCATATAATATAGAAATTTAACCATTTTTAGAGCCATCCATTCAGTGTATTCTTGTTAAACCTCTTTAATGCACCTGTATTTTATAACCAGAATATTTTTGGTAAATTATGTTAGCAGAATGAAGTTTATCATAATCTTTAGATGCCAAAATAGAACAAATAACTTGAGATGGGTACTAGATATTTCAACAGGAATCAGTGAAGGATATCGAGATATGTAAATAATTTGTAAAAATTTATCAATGAAATTTTATCTTTTTAATTTTCTCTCTCTCTCTCTCTCTCTCTCTCTCTCTCTCTCTCTCTCTCTCTCTCTCTCTCTCTCTCTCTCTCTCTCTCTCTCTCTCTCTCTCTCTCTCTCTCTCCCTCTCTCCCTCTCTCCCTCTCTCCCTCTCTCCCTCTCTCTCTCTCTCCCTCTCTCCCTCTCTCCCTCTCTCCCTCTCTCCCTCTCACCCTCTCTCCCTCTCACTCACTCACTCACAGGTGGAAGACGTCAAATTCTTCGTAATGGGAACTTGATCATCAACCCAGTCTCGCGTGAAGATGACGGCAACTACACTTGCTCAGCGGAAAATGTCTATGGCTCCGACACAAGTTCTGGAAGACTCATTGTCTTGAGTAAGTTTTGTTATTTTTTATTATATTATTTTTTGAGGGGGGGAAAGAAAGTGGATATTTGATGTAGATGTGGGAATGGAGAGGCTATAATTGAAAGGTACTAAAGAAAAGAAAATATTATATTAAAAAAAATAAGGAAGAGGGAGATATAGAAAGAGAGAAATAATTGAACGGAATGATAAGAATAAAAAAAATGTGTCGACACTTACTTCACAGGAAAGCCTGAGTTTTACCGCAGTCCCCCAGAGGAGATCATAAGTGCCAAAGGGGACTCTATCACGTTGGAATGCGAAGCTTACACAGACGTACTTCTGGACACATCATACATTTGGCGGCACAACGGGCTGCGCATCGAGCTGGACGATACCGAGTATCTTCGTAACTTAGCCTACGAACAGGTGTGTGGTGTTGTTGCTTTTGTATCCTAAATAGAGAATGTGATTTGATTATATTCCTCTTGTTTTTTATTCTTCTCCCTCCCTTTCTCCCTCCCTCCCTCCTTCCCCCTCCCCATCTGTCTCTTCCTTGCATTTTCCCTCTCCTGGAAATACAAGTTATAAACATACAAAATGTTGAGTAGTGATGAAGGACACTTAGTAAAGTCTTTCTTTTTTTTCTCTTTCAGGGATATGACTTCAGTGTACAGAGAAAGATGTATAATGTATATGTGAGTACTTTTTACTTTGATGTATTCAAGTATTTAGAGTATTATGTGATTGGATTAGGATATTTATTGAGTATATTTATGCATATTTATGTATATTTAAGTGTATATGTATATGTATATGTATATAAATATATGTATATATAAATGTATATAATATAATATGATATAATATAATAAATAAATATGTATTTTTCTTTTCTTTAATGAACAGGACAACCCCTATGCAGCTACGCTAATCACAAAGAAGAAGGAACAAGAAGTATATGTGAGCAAAAGAGAACCACCATTTGAGAAGGTGAGGAGTTCAGTAAAATGTGTTTCTGATGTCTGCTTCAGTTAAGGCTATTATATATACATCAACAACTGTTAGACTAGCCACTGCCACAACCAAAGCAGAAAGCCGGTAATCGAGATGCATCACCAAATTTTTAATCTGTAGATACAGGTAACTCCTTTAACCAACACAGGACGGTTGGTACAGCATGTGTACCGCGCATTCAAAAGCCCAGTGGCCGGGCGGCACAGTATTGTGCCGGCCATTCAATTGATTTAGGCCTAATAATTCGAACGCCCCGGCATTTGGACATTCAAGGCTAGAATTCCCCCGTCGGGGATGGGTTAATGTGAAGTGAATGCATTCCCAAGAAAAGAATTTTATATCAAAATATTAGATAATGTGTCATTTTCCCCATAGAATTGATAAAGGTTGCAGGATGAAGATAGGTTCCTTCTTAGCCATTGTGATGAGAGAAAAATTCATAGACTACCACATTTTGAAATATTGGTATAACAAGGGTAAATGTGTGATAATATAAGTGGGTGCAGATTTATAGAATTCCAGAATGAGCGCTCAGATAACTTGGGTTACCTATAATTCTTTTAGGCCTAGTGATGTAGGAAATAATTTAATCTTGTTATTAAAATCTCGATATCTACAAACTTGACAGGGCTACAGAGCGGGCCATCTGCGCATCAAAAACCTGACGTTGGAAGATGCAGGTATCTACGAGTGCGTTGCCAAGACTCCTGTTGCAAAGATCGCCATTTCCACCTCGCTCATCATCCATGGACCACCTGGACCGCCTGGTAAGGAAAGAGTCCTTCTTGTGCTCTCAGAATTTGATTCTTTGGACGGAGTTGTGACGGCGTTTTATTAATTTTATTATAGAATGGATTGGCTTGAAGGTTATTTTTGTGAATTTCTTTGGTTGGAGTTGTGACAGTGTTTTATTCGTTATGGAATGGATTGGCTTGAAGGTTATATTTGTAAATTTCTTTGGTCTCAAGGTGGAGTGTCTGCCATTGACCTGACCAGCACCAGAGCTCGAGTACAGTGGACGAACGGAGCGAGCAACGGGAGGGAGATCGAGAAATACACCATTCAGACAAGGACACAGTGGACTAGGGAATGGAAAACTGTGGCTGAAAATATAACGGCAAGGGTGAGTGATATCACGCACGTCATACATTATAACACGAGATATGCCGTAACAAAAGAATTAGTTTTGGTCTATTATTATTATTATTTTTTTTTATCTTTGCTCTTTGGGATGATGTTTTCATCAAGTTTAAACAAAAAACACTTGCAGATCATTGACTCTTCTAATGGGCGCATGGAGTACCAGTTGGGCGATGTCCTCTCACCCTGGGCATCCCATGAGTTTAGAGTACAAGGCATAAACAGTCTCGGCAGGGGCCAGTTCTCCACTGCATCTCCTCAGGTAAGTTGCTATATATATGTGTGTGTGTGTGTGTGTGTGTGTGTATGTGTATGTGTGTTTTTTTTACACAGTTAGATAATAGGTAATGTACTATGTATTAGAGGTGCAGTTGATCGTTTATACTCTTCTGTTTTTTCTTACATCACTGATGATTAATTTTTTACACAAAGAATTATACCAGATTGTAATTATTTCCCCCCCATGCCTTCTACACTGATTGCAAGTTTTTTGACAGTATCCTTCTCCTTCTCCTTCTCCTCCTCCAGGCCAATACCAGACCAGACATCCCCTTCAAGACTCCATCCAACTTGGGAGGAGGTGGAGGCAAGACTGGGGATCTCACCATTACCTGGGATGTAAGTCAGTCAGTCGCCTCTTGTGGTTTGTGGGAAAACCTTGACTATGCGTCACACTCGTGTGACACAGCTAAACTCCCGATGCTGGGGCGTCATGCCAGTGTGACGATTTCAATGCAATATTGCAATCGCCCGGCTTTGGGGTTTTCATTTCATTTCATTTCATTTCATTTCATTTATATGTATATGTATATGTATTTTCCATTTCATCAAGTGTAACAGTAAGGCAAATATGCAAACTTTCTTTGTATTAACCCTCTCGCGACGGGTGGCACAGTACTGTACCGCTCATTCAAAAGCCCGGTGGCCGGGCGGCACAGTACTGTGCCTGCCATTTAATTGATTTAGGCCTAAGCGTTTGAAAGCCCCGGCATTGTGACTTTGCAAGGCTGGAATGCCCCCGTCATGAGTGGGTTAATATGACAGATATTCATATTTTTCACTGACTCTGGCTTTTGAATACTGTAGATTTTTTTTTTTTAATAATACATTGAGATCAACCTTTTTAATTCTAGCCACTTCCTGGAGAGAACCAGAATGCCCCTGGAATATACTACAAGTTGTTCTGGAGGCGTTCTGTCTTGGATCCAGAGACGGAGTTCCAGACTGTTGTGCTGCATGAACGTGGCAACACAGGCATGCATGTCGTTGACGTTAATCCTATCAAATATTTCTACACCGAGTATGAAGTGAAAATTCAGGTGAGTTATGACATAGAAAGTTAATATGGTTATATTGTAGGTGAACGTATGTTGTTATTTTGAGGCATGTATGTATATTTTACCAAATTAAACCTTTCTGCTTGCTTGTTTGTTTGATAAATTTGATATCAAGTTATTACTCAGTTGAATATAGATCTTCACTCACCAGTATCTGGTAATACACATTTAGAAGGAGTGTTAATAGATATGACCTTATTTACAGCCATTCAATAATCAAGGAGCAGGACCTGAGAGTGAACCTGTAGAGGTCTTCACTGCAGAAGGTATGCCTCAAGTCCAGCCCACAGAAGTGTCGGCCTTTGCTCACAATGCAACATCGCTCAACGTTACTTGGCAGCCCATCAATCCTACAAGAGACAATATCAGAGGAAAGCTTATTGGCTACAGAGTGAGTGATGTGACCTGTAAACTCTGTGAGGAAAGATGTGTGGTGATGGTGCTGTCTATTAGCCTCCTCTCTCAAGAAATTCAGAGACACACGTTTGCTATGTTCATTTGGACTTTCTATCTATTTATTTATTTCTTACAAACAGATCAAGTACTGGAGGAGAGATGACAACGAGACCGATCACATCATCAAGCTGCAGATTGGAACGGAGCCACATGGCTTGATTGTTGGCTTGGTGCCTAATACCTTTTACTGGATCAGAGTCATGGCTTACAATAGCGCAGGTGCTGGCCCCGAGAGCGAACGTTTCTTGGGTACGTACAGTTTTCAGCTTTCTGTTTCAGTTGAGGTTTGGCATTGGTGATATTAGTTGCACTTGATTAAGATTTACTCATATTTTTTTGCATGAGACTTTATTGCCAGTAATTACCAAAATATATTTTGATATTCCAAATATAGTATGACATGTACAAGTAATCGGGAGATATTGATCTATTGTTCCTGGAGGTTATGTCCTAATTTTTGTATTTTTACATTGATAGAAGAGATTATATCTCCTGTTAATGATTTTAAATGTTAATTAACATTATATTATATATTAACAAGGTACTCTTACCCCCTCTCTTTTAGAGCGAACGTGGCGTTTCCCACCACTCATGCCACCGAATGCTGTCAAAGTCTATGCTATCAATCCCAGCACGATTCGCGTCACTTGGCGTGGTGTCACACCTTCTCCCATGGAAGAACCTCTTTACGGATATAAGGTTTGTGACGGTGTTTCTGTTCTTTAGATGATTTTCTTGTTATTTGCTCGTTTTATGAAATATTGTTTTATTACAAGAAGAAAGTTGCTTACAGAAAGATGCGAGTAATTGAGAAATGATATATAGCAACATTGAATGTTCAAACATCATTTTTCATAGTGAAGTTCTGTAGTTTTATGTATTTGTTATCATTGTTTCTTGTATTATCATTATTGTGTTACAAGTAAGTAAGGATCAAATGTTAACATTATGGATGCTACATTGTGTCTTAATTATTTTGATGAAAACATCATATTTGATGGTAGGAGCTGGAAACAAAAACATTACATTTTATTAGATCTGATATCACTATCATAATATTTGAACTTTTCATCCACAGATTAAGGTTTGGGAGGCTGACCAAGACTTCACAAAGGCAAACAACACCTACGTATACATTGGCTCTCCTCTCGAGGCCGTCATCAGCGATCTCACGCCTGGCAAGACGTACAAACTTCGAGTCCTCGCCTATTCCAGGGGAGGAGACGGAAAGATGTCCTCACCGCCCTGGGAGTTCCAGATGGGTGAGTTGGGGTCTTGGTGAAGGCTTTCTTGTATTTTCTTTGTATTTTGTTTGCACATGACTCGGTGATCATGTAGGTTTAACTGTGTAAATAGAACCAACATATGTTTACAAACCAGTTTTTTTTTTTCAGCTTTCACTACATTGTAGTTTATGACTTCATTCGTATTTTGATGTGAAAGTCAAGCTTTTCATTACTGTCCAGGAATTTACTTTTGTAATGTGTACTAATTACAAAAAAAAAAAAAAATAGTCCAATTTGTTGAATTATCTAGAAAGTGCATTTTATCAAAGTAATCAATGTATTGTCAGAGGAAATAGATGCCTGCAACATTGTAAGCTCCCTTTGCCTCTGGTTATGCAAGAAAGTATATTTTGAAAATCAGAGGAAGAATCATATCCTATTTATGATAGTAGTTAGATCCAGCTGCTGTGTTCGCCACAATTTTTTCTTACACACAATACTCATATTTGAGTAATGAATTCATCTTCAGGATTTCTCTAAATTACTATTTTTTAGTGGATAATGAAAATCGAGTAGACACATTATTGATAAGCATACATAAGAGAGATAGGACTTGTACTTTCACGCACACGCACACGCACACGCACACGCACACGCACACGCACACGCACACGCACACGCACACGCACACGCACACGCACACGCACACGCACACACACACACACACACACACACACACACACATATAACACACAAATAATAATAATATCAGATCAGATCTCGGGATGGATGGGGAAAAAAACAATAAAACAAATATAAGAAAAAACAAATTTGTATCCATTTCCAGGCGACCCCGAAGTCTTGAAGGGCGAAGCTCCATCCGGCCATGCTGTCCTGGACAAAACGCTCGTCTGTACATTCCTCATGGCCTTCGTCACTCCTCTGGTTCGCTCATGGCTCAACAGACATCACTGAGCCCTGCCTGCAACAGCAACGACGGCGGCTGCAACAACGACTTGTCTTCACATTCGCAGGAGCCGATGGACTCCTCTATTCCATTGCCGTTTCATTGTCCAAGTTGCATTGGATGCTTTTTTCTTTTTTTTCTTTTTTTTTTTATCAGGGATTATGATGCGAATCTCATGACTTTCATGCAGTAATTGCATGTTGTTTTTACGTCTGTTTATTTTACATAGTAATGTACTTAATGGAATTTATTTTTTTAATGTGACTCTCCATTGTTCGAGAAGGCCAAAGTTTGAAGATATTTCAGCTAAACATTCCCGTGTACAAAGACCGTGCTTGACCCTTTCATTCTATAAATCGTTGGTTTTATGGTTTTCAGGTTATTTATTTTTTTTTAGACCTGAATTATTTCATGGTTATTCAAAGGGTGTCAATTTGCTCATATGAAAATAATTAGGATAATTGTAGTGACATTCAAGACTTTTTGCATTGTTAGGCTTTGTAAGGAGCACTTTGGAACACTAAGATTTATGTAACTTTAGTTACACATATATTTAGGATAGCAATTATTATTGATTAAAAATATTACCTCTAGATTTCTTGGCCATATGTCTTTTAAGATTAATGAAGAAAAAAAAAACATGTCACCTAGGCTCAGTTTTAGTATTACTTCCCTTAGTCGTTTGAGATGTAGGTTCTTTTCTTGCAAACTTTCTCAGACTGCGAGTCTCATTCACAATTTTTTTTGAACCAAAGAGAAGGGGAGAAAACTGACAGAATTTGACGTCTGGGTGGGGCTCTTCTGTCTACGACAAATTGTAAATTTCTCATTCTGCCAAAATATAACCTTTGTACTCGGTATAGTGGCTTTGTAAGTCCTCCATTGTTATCAGGAAAGTATTATGAGCAATAGTATTGTTACTATTATATTTTTATGGTAAATGTATATGTAAAAAGAAAATGAACAAAAAAAAAACAAGTGATGTTGACGACTCTAGTGCAATTCACTCGTTACACATTGTGGAAGTAATACACGTAAGTGATGCAACACATTTTAGCGATTCACATAAACTGTGATTGGTAAATCGTATTCGGAACGATCATTAGTGTATTCATTCAGGTTTGAATACTAAAAATTGTGTAATACTTTTGTTGTTGAATACATGGCGACTTCGTAAGTATTTTGGATAAGCAAAATATATTCCTAAATGTTAAGCATTGTTCAAACTTTCAGGAACTTTGGCGTGCCTTTCTTCCATCCTTTACTGTATGGAATATGGTTGTACCATAGAATTGTGATCAAATTTCAAAGCAATACTTTCAAGGGCACTTGAATTGCAAGTGTATTATTATTATTTTTTTTTTTTTCTTTTTCTAACCATTAATAGATGCAGATTTTTTTCATTTAGGTAATATTCTTTCTGGTAGTGAAAGACATTGTTTTTCTGTTTCTTATTCCTTATATGGGTATCAAGTTTCCTTTCAGTTTTTGAATGAAACACAGATGCCTGATCTAGAATTCCTCTGTAAAACTATGGAATTCCATACCCAATATATTGATGTATGACTATACTTCAGTGTTTCCGTCCAGTTTTATAGTTTGTGTACAATTTTGTAAAGTTCTTTGTATAATTAACTTTGATTTAAGGTCGTGAAATATTTTAATTTGTTTAAATCAATATTGTCATCTGTTATGCTGTATTCATAAAAAATATTTTACAACCTTTTGTATTATTGGATAATTCTCCACCTTTCCTTATGTATGACTCTGTGGAAATGAGACTAGTTTTAAGGCCAATGAAAAATTCAAGTTAATAAATGAATATTAAATGTTAAAACTTGTTTATGCAATTTTTATAACTTTCCCACAAAATTGGAAAAAAAAATCCATAAATGAGTGCATTTATACAATCATTCATCTCTTTATTTTCATTACATTTTACAAGTATAAAAAAGAAATTAACAAAATCAAAGGATTTTATGTGTGTATATCAGCACCTAGCAACGGCCTTTTGTGCAATCCATCGACAAGGAAACTCGGGAACTGCAGGAACAGCCAATATCTCCAGGGGAGTACCTGAAATTGTGGAAATAGGAAGTGTTACAAATATTTTCTTGTGTGCCAACATTAAAAGTTAGAGCTGACCTATTACTTATGATTACCGCAGGAGTAATTGCACTGTAATATTGTAATAGATCCACAATGAAATTAATGATACTGTTGCATTTTACTATAGTCTGTTTAACCCGTTCAAGCTAGGGCTATTCCGGCTCTAAATGGTCAGAATGCCGGGGTATTCAAACGCACAATTCTCAGGGGCACTAGCCGCGAGTGAGTGCTGTATGCCCGCTCATCCGGCACGCCTGCCTTGACCAAATACATCGTAGCCGGCGTCTGACCCAAAAACCAATGAATGTGATTGCAAGTCAACCGGTGTGAATGGGTTAAAACAAGTCACTATGCCTGTGCACAGGTTACTAATATCTCCTGATTAATTTCAGTGCATAAAATAAAATGGGCTGTAATATTCTGAAATGAAATATTTAATAAAGGTGTTTAGAATCATAAAAAAAGTGTTCTTTAAAAGTCATACTCTTGCTTCTAAATGTTGCACTAGGACAATTTAAAATAAATATATACTTAATGAGAAAAGAAAAGTACAAATATAGCTTGAATATGCCCTTTCTAAACTGTTGTAAATATTGAATGAGCGTTGCACTACCAATACAAAAGGCATAAGTAAATTTCTAACTAATCTACTCATAAAGTTGTTTCCCTCTCTCAAGGGCAAGAAAGAAAAAAAAAAAAAAAAATGAAATGATGCATTTTTCATTACCTTCTGAAAGTGATTCCTGAAGATCAAAGTTATTTAGATGTATGCTATCTAAGAAGGTATTCTTGCGGTGAAAAAACACCGTCTCCCAGGTGTTGTGTCGCACCATCCACAGCGCAAGGCCACACTCTTCGTTGAAGAGACTTAACACGTTGCCTTTTCCTTCTCTGACACTTGTATTCACTTCAAAAGCCTGGGAATATAAATTAGAATGTTCACCTAAGATGAAAACACAACATATTTTAAGTCTGGGATAAGCACACAACTTAGCCACATTTCCATCAAACAGAGCCCTAGTTTCTACACATATATAATAGAAAGAGTACAATAGATTTGAGTTATTCCATTTAACCCATTAGCAGCGGATGGCATGATTTGGTGCAAAGGCAGAGTCGGTGATAGACGCGGATGGCACCATGCCAGACATGTAATTCAGCTATCCTACTGCACAGACCTTTTTTTAATACCGCGACCAATGGGTTAAGAGTACTTTATTAATATTATATACTAGCCAACTTACGAATTACAAAATTGTTCATCTTGAGCTGAAACATGTTCATCAAAATAATGAATAGTTACTATGCTAGGATTAAAAATTGGCAATGGTTAGTTAGATACACATGAAAAATAACAAGAATAATTCATAGGTTAATCCTTCCATGAAAGGTCACATCTTCAGGTATGCAGCCTAGGGTGGGCATCTAATTATTATTATTATTATTATTATTATTATTATTATTATTATTATTATTATTATTATTATTATTATTATTATTATTATTATTATTATTAATATTATTATTAATATTATTATTATTATCATTATTATTATCATTATCATTATCATTATCATCATCATCATCATCATCATCATCATCATCATCATCATCATTATTATTATTATTTTTTTTTAAATAGACTTATGGTACAATATATGAATCTATATATGGTATAATAGTATTGTGATACTAATTAGCATTTGGCATGATGGTCTAGTTAGACAACAGAAAGAATAAACAGCTTGTAATTTTACCAAAATGAAAAATTCAGTTCAACAGTGATTCCACCTCATCCCTGTTGCAGAAAGGTCTAATACTACCAACTCTAAACTAAATAAACTATACTTAATAATCAAAGGGAAATATCTTGCTCATTGAAAATTGAGAAGTTGCATATCAAACAAGATAAATCAATTTGCAAAACAATTTTCTCTCAATATCTAAATTTGTCTTAAGAAAGTTTATGGAGAGCAGAATAGCCGCAATAAGAAAATATGGTTCAATGAGTACTACATATTGTTCCTAAAGGTGATGCAGCTCAGTGGTAGAGTGCTGGTTTTGTAACTGCAAGGTCACATATCTGCACTTGACCAAGCCCCTCCTAGTTGACTCAGTTGTGAGAGCACTAGCATATGATGAGGTCAAGGTCAAGGCAGAGAGGAAGTGGTCATCGCACCACATCATCCTGCAGCCCAACACATGTTTTTCTACTGACATGCTTCCGTCAACGAGTGTTTTAATATGACTTTGACTTTCTGCATATTGTTGGTTTGATTCTTTCCACTTCTGTTCTTCCTTGTCCACATCTTCCTCCTCCTTCCAACTCCCCTTATCCCCTCCTCCATTCCTTCTTCCTTCCTTCTCCTCCTCCTTCCTTATTTATTCAAACCCCCTATCCAGCCACATAACTCAAACAGTCAGCATAACAACAGTAGAGCTGGGCTGATTACTTGTAAGACGTTAAATGGTAATACGTGTCGAGCTTTTTTACGGTGGTTTCTGGGATATTCTGTACCTGTTTGCAAAGTAGGCCTTGCTATGCAGTTTGAGCAACATAGATGGTTTGGTGGGCTGCATTCATTATCTAAACAGATTGTTGCACCTAATCTTGGATTTGAGGAGGTAAGTAACTTTGTTGTCTTCTTTATCATAAAGATGCAAAGGTCTGCATTGGAACCTTTATCATCAAAGCTATGGTCAACATAAAAGCACACGAAGAATAAAAAGGGAGAAGTTCCCTAACGATCAAAAGCTTTATCTGACTCTTCTAAATTTCAAAAGAGTACTTAAAACTCATGCCTTAAATGTGACACTTACTTTATATCCTTGTTTTTCTGTCAGACCCTGGGGCAGGCCAAGACTAGGGAAATCCTCTGAAGTGTCTCTGATAATTCCGCCAGCATTGCTCGCACTGTCGTCCGCAGTGACATCGTCGCTTGGTCCAGACAAAGTCCACGTGCTGCCTTGGGCTAGAAACACATTGTATGGTGTAAATAAATAACATATACACTAGTATATAACCGCTAATAAGTAAGATATGTTCTGAAGTGTGTGAATCAATAATGCATAATCACTATTTTCAATAAGTGGCTTAATAAAGACAATAAAGAAAGAAGGCTTTAACATTCATATTTTGGATGTAAACCGATTTACAATTTTATCTAAACAAAATCTTTAAAAAAAGGAAAAGGTAGGACAAACCTGTGGGTCTCTTGCCCTTCCAAACCTGCGTTGCGAACCAGGTGCAATACAAATTATCTTCGGAAGGTTCGCACTGCTCTGCATCAAATTGTAGTGGATCGTTTTCGCTCAAAAATTCCTTGAGATTTTTTTTATTGGACAAGCGCTTGCCAAAGTAATAAAATCTGGATCGTACGAAGATCACCCTTTGTTCCTGGAAAATGTTTGGAGTATATTTAGAAGCCTTTTAGTCCACACTCTGAACATCAAATATTAATAAATCAAATAATAATGAAACTTTAAACTGTATATATAACATTCTTAGTTTTTGACTTTATTGTGGGCTCATCAATGGAAGAAAAGAGAGAAAAGAAAAGAAAAGAAAAGAATAGGAGAGAAGAGGATAGAAGAGAGGAGAAAATAAAATAAAATAAAATAGAAAAGAAAAGAAAAGAGAGAGAGAGAGTTAGAGAAAGAGAGAGAGAGAGAGAGACAGACAGAGAAAGAGAGAGAGACAGAGAGAGAGAGAGAGAGAGAGAGAGAGAGAGAGAGAGAGAGAGAGAGAGAGAGAGAGAGAGAGAGAGAGAGAAAGAAATAGAGATAGAAATAGAGAGCGAAAACGAAAATAGAGAGATAGAGAACCAAAGAGAAAGAGAGAGAGAATAGATTTTCAAAAAATCGAAAAAAAACACAGCTAAAAGACACAGGCAAAACAAGACAGACAATATCTATACGCAATTGAAAAACGACAGGGGATCGAGGCAGAAACATCGCTCACACGTTGCAATACAAGACCTAAATATCTTGGATTTTACATGGCGAATTCAACACATGGAAACGAAAGCAAAATAAAAAAAGCATTTTTTTTTCCCCGTTTTTCGTTTTTCGTTTGTTTGTTTTTTTGCACTTATTTCTAAAAGCGAAAGAGCAACAAGTTGGTATGAAAGAAACCAAAAATCGAGAACAATGAGACTCGGGGAAAACAAAAGATATAAATAGCTGTTTCCTCCAAGAATGTAAACAGATTTCGCTCAAATATTTCCGGTCATTACACGTGTCACAATATGCGCGAGAGGGAGAGGGAGGGAGGGAGATGGAGGGGGAGGGGGGAGAGGGAAAAGGAGACAGACCCGGAGCGGGAGAGGGAAAGGGAGATGGAGGGGGAGAAGGAGAGGTTGAGAGGAGAGAGAGGGGGGGAGGGAAAGCGAGAAAGAGAAAGAGAGAGAGAAAGAGAAAGAGAGAGAGAAAGAGAGATAGATAGAGAATAACAAAGACAATACGAAACAAATACCAAAGAATGAAATAAATAATACAAAGTACAAGTGTCCCCAACCAGACGTACATTTGCATTTCTTAAAGGGTACACAGAGATCCAAATATAACCGCGGAATCCACTACAGCACAATACACAACCTCCACAATACAGCAGTGTACATCACGAGCGATACACAACACCAGGGATACAGAACACCTTCGTTACAAATACGTCGTTTCCATCAAAAAGACTTTGTAAATAAAGAACTTAAATACGTATCAAATCTTCAAACACATCAACATAATCTTTGTTCTGTAGTTGCTAAAGTTCCCATTCGTGTTAGTGAACTAGTTGCTGAACAAAACTGGTTGAACGCACTCATTAGCGATTTGATATTTTAGAGAGGGAAAAGGAGGGAGAGAGAGAGAAGGAGAGAGAGGGAGAGAGGGAGAGAGGGGGAGAGGGAGGGAGAGAGAGAGGGAGAGAGGGAGAGAGGAGAGAGAGAGAGAGAGAGAGAGAGAGAGAGAGAGAGAGAGAGAGAGAGAGAAAGAGAAAGAGAGAGAGAGAGAGAGAAAGAGAGAGAGAGAAAGAGAAAGAGAGAGAGAGAAAGAGAGAGAGAGAAAGAGAAAGAGAGAGAAAGAGAAAGAGAGAGAAAGAGAAAGAGAGAGAAAGAGAGAGAAAGAGAAAGAGAGAGAAAGAGAAAGAGAGAGAAAGAGAAAGAGAAAGAGAGAGAGAAAGAGAAAGAGAGAAAAAAACTTACCTCATCATAAAAATCGAAGGTTATGACACCTTTTCCCGGGTCAACTTCGGAAATGTAACCATTCTGGTTTCTGACGCGAGGCACCGTTTTCGTCTGCATTTCCTCTGGCATGTCTTTACTCGCTTTGGCTGCATACCATTGGCAGTGGTCACGGGATTCCTGTTGAAAAGGGGCAAGTAAAATGCACTTGTCATAGACAGATAATAATAATAAATTTGATTTGTTACGTATTTTTACTTCTGTTTTTATCCATTTACTTGTACCACCTCTACTGAATGAAGATAGAATCACATATAAATTGATCTGAACTTTCATCATGAATTCCGTAAAAAAAGTACCCCTTTATGAGAAACACTCCTGAAATACTACACAAAACGTTATAATACTTATTTTTAAATGGTGAAAGTTAACGTAATGGTTCTAGTATTTATCCTAATTTCCTTATGCTTAATATTGTAAAAGTAGGTCCCATTACCTTATCATAGACATGGCAGTCAAAGTATACTGTATCTCCCACACTCAGCTTATCTATAAAATTATCCGTTTGTTCGAGTGTCTTCCCCTGGAAAAGTAAATTAAGAAATGGATTATCATTAAAATGGAAGTCAGAAGGCAGTGAGACTGAAACTAGATATTTACATGAAATGATTCATAAATTAATCTAGCTATTGATAAAAAGAAAAGAAGCAAGAAAGAAGTAAGAGGGAAGAAGAAGAAGAAGAAGAAGAAGAAAACAGGAGAATAACATGGAATGAACCATACAACCTGTGACAGAGTAAACAAATAAATATGAGCTTTAAGAAGTTATAAACTTATATATATGCCAGCCATTTTCTTTACTGTCAAAAACCTAAAATATAAAACACATCCTGGACCCTACAAAACTTTACAAAACGAGTGAAAAGACAAAGAAAATTGCCCTAAACTATTTTCCGTCTTCCTTCTCCACCCGAGAGAACTCAAACGCAGA
>BOPN01008470.1:0-5000 GCA_017312705.2 Penaeus japonicus | reverse complement strand
CGCAGTAACTATTTTTTTCTTTAGCGGTGTAACTATTTTTTTCTTTAGCGGTGTAACTATTTTTTTCTTTAGCGCAGTAGCTATTTTTTTCTTTAGCGCTGTAACTATATTTTTCTTTAGCGGTGTAACTATTTTTTTCTTTAGCGCAGTAACTATTTTTTCTTTAGCGGTGTAACTATTTTTTTCTCTAGCGGTGTAACTATTTTTCTTTGCTTGGTGTAACTATTTTTTCTTTTAGGCGCCAGTAACTATTTTTCTTTAAGCGTAGTAACTATTTTTTTAGCGCCAGTAACTATTTTTTCTTTAGCGGTGTAACTATTTTTTTCTTTAGCGGTGTAACTATTTTTTTCTTTAGCGCAGTAACTATTTTTTTCTTTAGCGGTGTAACTATTTTTTAACTTATTTTTTCTTTAGCGCAGTAACTATTTTTTCTTTTAAGCGCCAGTAACTATTTTTTCTTTAAGCGCCAGTAACTATTTTTCTTTAGCGGTGTAACGCTATTTTTTCTTTAGCGGTGTAACTATTTTCTTTAAGCGCAGTAACTATTTTTTTCTTTAGGCGCGGTAACTATTTTTTCTTTAGCGCGGTAACAATTTTTCTTCTTCGTAGCTGTAACTATTTTTCTTTAGCGCTGTAATATTTTTTCTTTTACAGTAACTATTTTTTTCTTTAGGCGCAGTAACTATTTTTTCTTTAGCGCGAAGTAACAATTTTTTTTCTTTTAAGCTGTAACTATTTTTTTCTTTAGCGCAGTAACTATTTTTTTCTTTAGCGGTGTAACTATTTTTTTCTTTAGCGCAGTAACTATTTTTTTCTTTAGCGCAGTAACTATTTTTTTCTTTAGCGCAGTAACTATTTTTTTCTTTAGCGCAGTAACTATTTTTTTCTTTAGCGCAGTAACTATTTTTTTCTTTAGTGCAGTAACTATTTTTTTCTTTAGCGCAGTAACTATTTTTTTCTTTAGGCAGTAACTATTTTTTTCTTTAGGCAGTAACTATTTTTTTCTTTAGCGCAGTAACTATTTTTTTCTTTAGGCAGTAACTATTTTTTTCTTTAGCGCAGTAACTATTTTTTTCTTTAGGCAGTAACTATTTTTTTCTTTAGCGCAGTAACTCTTTTTTTCTTTAGTGCAGAAACCATTTTTTTCTTTAGCGCAGTAACTATTTTTTTCTTTAACGCAGTAACTATTTTTTTCTTTAGCGCAGTAACTATTTTTTTCTTTAGGCAGTAACTATTTTTTTCTTTAGCGCAGTAACTATTTTTTTCTTTAGCGCAGTAACTATTTTTTTCTTTAGGCAGTAACTATTTTTTTTCTTTAGCGCAGTAACTATTTTTTTTCTTTAGCGCAGTAACTATTTTTTTCTTTAGGCAGTAACTATTTTTTTCTTTAGCGGTGTAACTATTTTTTTCTTTAGCGCTGTAACTCTTTTTTTCTTTAGGCAGTAACTATTTTTTTCTTTAGCGCAGTAACTATTTTTTTCTTTAGCGCAGTAACTATTTTTTTCTTTAGCGCAGTAACTCTTTTTTTCTTTAGGCAGTAACTATTTTTTTCTTTAGCGCTGTAACTATAGGCCTTATCTGCAGCGTCAATTTCTTGAAATGATTTCACTTCATGGGCACTGCCGGGCGTACGACGGCGAAAGTGTCGTACCGCTCGAACAAAACCAGCCGTCACGCTCACAGAGCGACCCGTGCCTCTGTGGCGCGCCTTTGAATTTTTTTTTTTTTTTTACAGTTAATTGCTTTTTCTTCTGATGAAAAAACACTTTTGAGTTCTTAAAACACAACAAATACATTTCTTGTTTGCTTTAGTAGTTCATATCGGAATGTGAATCTGAATATAAGTTAACATCATCCTACTTTAAGCATGAAAAAAGTTTATTTCTTCAAAAAACTAGTTGTGCAGATTAGCAGTCAGTAAATAGATGTTATTTGTGCAAATATAGAATGCATTCCATGACACATCAATCAAAGCAAAATTTATTCTAGGCTTATTCACCTAGGTATGCTATACTTTTCATGATAATTTCATTACAACAAAAGTTATTCTCGCATATTGTGTGTGTATTACAGAAGTCATGTTTAAAATGGATATCGCACAACAAACAAAATTATTATTATATGCAAACATTATAGGTTATCACTGTAAATAAATTAAACTCAGGTATTTTATTGTTTTACATGAGTTACCGACTTGATTTACATCAGTTTTCTCTGAAGAGAGCCTTTGCTGCCCATTCAATCTAAACAAATTCGAACGCATTACTCTAGCGCGGTGTAACTATTTTTTTCTTTAGCGCTGTAACTATTTTTTTCTTTAGCGCTGTAACTATTTTTTTCTTTAGCGCTGTAACTATTTTTTTCTTTGGTGCAGTAACTATTTTTTCTTTAGCGCAGTAACTATTTTTTCCTTTAGCGGTGTAACTATTTTTTTCTTTGGTGCAGTAACTATTTTTTCTTTAGCGCAGTAACTATTTTTTCCTTTAGCGGTGTAACTATTTTTTTCTTTAGCGGTGTAACTATTTTTTTCTTTAGCGGTGTAACTATTTTTTTCTTTAGCGCAGTAACTATTTTTTTCTTTAGCGCTGTAACTATTTTTTTTTTTAGCGCAGTAACTATTTTTCTTTAGCTGCTATAGCAACTATTTTTTCTTTATTACTGTAACTATTTTTTTCTTTAGCGCAGTAACTGTTTTTTTCTTTTTTAGCGGTGTAACTATTTTTCTTTTACGCAGTAACTATTTTTTTCTTTAGCGGTGTAACTATTTTTTTCTTTAGCGCAGTAACTATTTTTTTTCTTTAGCGGTGTAACTATTTTTTTCTTTAGCGCAGTAACTATTTTTTCTTTAGCGGTGTAACTATTTTTTTCTTTAGCGCAGTAACTATTTTTTCTTTAGCGGTGTAACTACTTTTTTCTTTAGCGGTGTAACTATTTTTTTCTTTAGCGGTGTAACTATTTTTTTCTTTAGCGCAGTAACTATTTTTTTCTTTAGCGCAGTAACTATTTTTTTCTTTAGCGCAGTAACTATTTTTTTCTTTAGCGCAGTAACTATTTTTTTCTTTAGCGCAGTAACTATTTTTTTCTTTAGCGCAGTAACTATTTTTTTCTTTAGCGCAGTAACTATTTTTTTCTTTTAGCGCAGAAACTATTTTTTCTTTTAGCGCAGTAACTATTTTTTTCTTTTAGCCAACTATTTTTTCTTTTGGCGCAGTAACTTTTTTTTCTTTAGCGCAGTAACTATTTTTTTCTTTTAATAAGTATAAACTTTTTCTTTAGCGCAGTAACTATTTTTTTCTTTGGCGCAGTAATCATTTTTTTCTTTAGCGGTGTAACTATTTTTTTCTTTAGCGCAGTAGCTATTTTTTTCTTTAGCGGTGTAACTATTTTTTTCTTTGGCGCAGTAGCTATTTTTTCTTTAGCGCAGTAACTATTTTTTTCATTAGCGCAGTAACTATTTTTTTCTTTAGCGCAGTAACTATTTTTTTCTTTAGGCAGTAACTATTTTTTTCTTTAGCGCAGTAACTATTTTTTTCTTTAGCGCAGTAACTATTTTTTTCTTTAGCGGTGTAACTATTTTTTTCTTTAGCGCAGTAACTATTTTTTTCTTTAGCGCAGTAACTATTTTTTTTCTTTAGCGCAGTAACTATTTTTTTCTTTAGCGCAGTAACTATTTTTTTCTTTAGCGCAGTAACTATTTTTTTCTTTAGCGCAGTAAATCTTCTTTTTTTCTTTTTTAGTGCAGTAACTATTTTATTCTTTAGCGCAGTAACTATTTTTTCCTTTAGCGCAGCAACGGCTTTTTTCTTTATCGCAGTAACTATTTTTTTCTTTTAGTGCAGTAACTATTTTATCTTTTAGCGCAGTAACAATTTTTTCTTTTTTAGCTTATAACAATTTTTTTTCTTTAGCGCAGTAACTATTTTTTTCTTTAGCTTAGGTAACTATTTTTTCTTTAGCGGTGTGAATTATTTTTTTTTTAGTTATAACTATTTTTTCTTTATCGCAGTAATTATTTTTTTCTAGTGCAGTAACTATTTTTTTCTTTAGCGCAGTAACAATTTTTTTCTTTAGCGCAGTAACAATTTTTTTTCTTTAGCGCAGTAACTATTTTTTTCTTTAGCGCAGTAACTATTTTTTTCTTTAGCGGTGTAACTATTTTTTTTTTTAGCGGAGTAACTATTTTTTTCTTTAGCGCAGTAACTATTTTTTTCTTAGTGCAGTAACTATTTTTTCTTTAGCGGAGTAACTATTTTTTTCTTTAGCGCTGTAACCATTTTTTTCTTTCAAAGGCGCGCCACAGAGGCACGGGTCGCTCTGTGAGCGTGACGGCTGGTTTTGTTCGAGCGGTACGACACTTTCGCCGTCGTACGCCCGGCAGTGCCCATGAAGTGAAATCATTTCAAGAAATTGACGCTGCAGATAAGGCCTATAATGATTCGAGAGAAAAAATGCGCTAGAGGATGGACGAACTGAAATCAAACTAGACTGCAGATGAATTGAAAGCAACCTTCTACTTTTGTTGCTGTCATCACTTACACTATCTATGTCGTCATCGCCATCATCATCACCATAACCATAATCATCACCACCATCATCATCACAATCACCAATTATCATCAGAATGACCATCATCATCATCATCCTTATCCCCATCACCATTCTCCTTATTACCGTCATCACCCTCATTCCCATCCCCATCACCTTCATCACCCTCATCACCATCTCCATCACCATCATCACCCTCATCACCATCCCCATCACCTTCATCAGCCGACGTCCGACACCACAGAACCTCCAACGCCATGGTGGTACACGTAGATGAAGCGGGACATCTACCGGCCTGGAAACGTGCCAAAGTGATCCATGAAGGATTAAACCAATTAAAGAGAAAAATGATGGAAGCTGCAGACATCGCGACGGAGGAGAACATGAACACAGCGTCAGGTCGCTTAACATTATCGAAGGTCGCGGCAACGTCTATCTATATATTTATATATATA
>BOPN01008469.1:32500-35000 GCA_017312705.2 Penaeus japonicus | reverse complement strand
TGGGTGGGCGGGCTTAACGCGATCAATGGAAACAGCTAACGGATCGTAATGGTCTTGTCGCCTCCGCGGACGGCGGGGATGGGATCCTAATATGGAAGGCAGAGAGGCGGTCTGGCCTGATTTCCCACACAGACGTGAGTGCAATCCTAGAATCGGGGAACAGGTAGATGTCCTAGCGAATATGGGCCATGCGGTCGTAGAGTTAATTACCGAAGGTTCCTGGTATCTGGTCGCGGGTCTGAGTAAAGAAATCTGCAGGGAGGCCGAAGGCGAATCCGCAACTATCTCTGCAGCGGAGCGGAGGATGTCTGAATGTAGAAGAGGACAAGAGGAAGCTGGTCTATCCATAAGCATAGCCGTCTAACCAGCCCGGCGGCTGTCGTCTGTGGGCCCTGCCTGAGAAAGCAAGTGTGCTCGCATTCCATCAGGTAGTGCTCTAATTTGGCGTCTGGTGCGCCATAATGTTCACAAAGTCGCTCATCATGTCTAATGGTGAGTATAATTTGCCACGCACAAGGATAGCTTAAATTCAGCACACATTTATATTCTTGGAGAGAGTATCAGTAACTCATAGCCTCTGAGCACCAGCTGGCTGAGGGGGATGTTCTCGCTCCCTCTCTGTGGCACTGCAGGGCACCGACCTGTCCGGCAGCCATCGTTTTACACCTTAGCAGTTTCTGGCTAGGATGCACCACAAGATCACCCAAGAGTTTCATTTTGCCTTCGTCTGCCAACCTGTCAGCTAAGTCGTCCCCTTTAAGACCAACATGGTTTGGAATCAAGTTATGGATAATGCATCTATCTTGCTCCAGGATTCTCTGAGCAATGGTGAGAATTGTGATAAATGTTATCAAGGGGCGTGCTTTGTTGCAGGATGTCAATTGCGGCCCTAGAGTATGTATATACCCCTTGCTGCAAAACCGGTGTCTACAGAACCATCTGTGAAGTAGGTTTTACTAACCGGCGGAGTGATTACTGTGATGTTCCTCTCCGCCTCACCCCTTAACAGAGACAGAGAGTACTGTGTCTTTCTCCTTGACAGGCTCATGACAAAGAACTCTATCAAGGATGACGCCCACGGCGGGGTTGATATAGTCTGGGTGGGGGGAGTCCACGAGTTCAAAGCGTATCAACACTCTGGCTGTGTGAGACAGCCATGTGTTGTTAGCAAAATGCTCATGGTTCTTATTATGTTCTTATTGTGTCACCCTGCAAAGATAATTGTAAGATCACCTGCAAAAAAAAATTATCTTGCTCCCTGTGGGGAGTGAAATATCGAGGTTCCTTAACATGAAGGACCTCCCCCTTGTGGAGTGCTATTTTCCATGGATAGATGCCTGGAAAGGTGACCTTGAAACTACACTCTGGCAGTTCTGTTCCGAAAATAGTCACCATTCCAAGCAAGCAGTCTGCCTTTGGTTCCCTTTCGGATCAGGATCTTCTGAATAGTGGGCAGACTCACTAGTTCAAAAGCCTTTTCCAGGTCCAGGAAGACAATGACAGATCTGGTGTTGTTGACAGTGCTCAGTAAGGTGGCCATGCTGTGAGCTGTGCTCTTACTCCTTATGAACCCACGTAGGTGTTCATGTGGAGTTCCCAACTTGCATTGGAGCCAGTTCAGTACCATTTTCTCTGCCATCTTTCCCAGACAGCTGAGGAGAGAAATGGGATAGTACCATTCTGGCTGCTTTGGTTTAGGGATGGGAACTATGTCAGCCATCTTTCAGCACTGTGGTAACAAGGAAGTCTCCCAGGACTCGTTGGTGAGATGCAACAGTACAAACTCATGTCCTAAGTGGGAAATAATGGGGTAGCAGATCCCATCACAACCTGGGACTGACCGGGAACTAGTCTAGTACATACGCCGTAATTCCGTCAGAGAGAACATGGCATCTGCGTTATCAGGCTCGACTGCCTTTTCTCTGACGAAAGCAGGCCTGCTTGGAAGCAATTCTTCTTGGAATCCCCTTAACTCTGCTGGTAGACCGATGCTACTTGTTCTAGAAGACAACTTGAGTGCCAGTCTCCGCCCCCAACCGCGGGTCATGATGGGTCTGCCTGGGGGCAGAGCGAGTTGTGGCCCATCTAATACCGTTCCACAGCTCTGAAAAGGTTTGGTGGCAAAACGACTCGTACCAATCCAGCCACTTTTCCTGCCTTACCCTCTTGGCAGTTTCCTGAGCATCCCTGAGAGCCTCTCCCAAAAGAGTGTGGTTCTCAGGTGTCCTCTGTCTGCGGAAGTGTCTTCTGCACAAACTGATTCTGTGGTTGACCTCCTTAATCTCATCACTGTAGTACCATGCATCTTCAAAACACCTGAACCACGGACGAGTTTTGGGGATGGTCTGTGAGACTGCCTCGTCTATGGTATTTACTAGTCTGGCCTCAAGTATATCCACATTATCATTGAGCAAGAAGTCACTGGTTCTGAGGCAACAGGCCAGGGCCTCCTGGAAAGCTTTCCAGTTGGCCCTGTCAATCTTCCATCAAAGATGGTAGT
>BOPN01008469.1:20000-22500 GCA_017312705.2 Penaeus japonicus | reverse complement strand
AGAAAGAAAGAAAAAAAAAATAGAGTAAATGTTCAGTCTTACATCTATCTAAAGACATCTAATATACTCAAATACTATCGACATATATATCTGCTATGCTGATAAGCAACATGGTCATAAAAAAAATATTTATAGATAAATCACGATTCATAACTTTACATATCAATCAATTATATCATCTGAAATTGTAGCTATTCCTGACATATACCTTATTTTTTCATGAATAACATTAATTTCTAAAACTTTAACATTAATATGATGCATGTGAGAGAATTACAAAATTAATCAATATACTGTAAATACATGACCAAAGATTCCCCAGAGTATCTAGTAATGATTCTCAATGTAAGAGTACCACAACTAACCAATTATGAATTGCCAATAGCATCTCTCTAATATTCTCTGAGTGATATATGAATATATTACAAAACTTTTTTCCCTTAGTCTCTACTTTCGTGGCCAAATTTGCTGCTATCATGGTCCACCTTCATTATTTCCTAAATTACATACATGGATAAATACATATTTCAAGCATACCGTGGAATATTTAACATGGCTATTAATTTACAAAGATCTAACTATAATTGTTTTAGTAGAATTAGAAAATAAGTCAAGGAAAATAGTTCGCCATACTTTCTGAAGGCAGATGAATGGAGATTTATGTCTTGTGTACTTTAGTTCATGTGCGAAGTACTATTTCACATACAATTTAACATGGAAAATTATAATCTTACCTTAAAAGGGACGATTTATTTTAAAGAGACTGGAGCGGATAACATCAGAGTTGGCGGGCAGAGAAATGTAAACAAATCTTCGAAATCGCTCGAGAGAAGTAGAAATAGAAAAAGAAAAGAAAAAAATAAATGAACCACATTATTCCAGAACACCATTTGTATGACGTCATTTTATCTTTTTCTCTCCCGGCCGACCCTCGAACCGGTATTCCACATGCCTCCAGTTTAGGTAAGAAATGCACACATCTGTATTAAAGAAAATACCTGCCACCAAGTAGCTTGTAAGGGCGGATCCAGGGGATATAGGTTAGGTTAGGACCAGTGGTTATGTTTTGTTGTGTACGAATGTGGCGAAAACTGTGATCACGACGTATTTGTCACAGAGTTGCTAGGCTAGGGTAGGTTAGGTTTTTGGGTTAGCTACTGGTACCGAGAAACTGGCACATAAAGGGAAAGTGAAACTCAGAAACAGAAAGTTTCCGGTGAGAGTGAATATTAAAACTACAAACGAAGAAAAAAATTCTTACCCATAAGGCAGGTTGCGTCATTACAACATTGCAAGATCCTGTCATATGAAAAAAAAATAAGTCTCACAATTGAGTAGAATACACACAAAGAAAAAAACACAAAACGGGAAAATCGCGCAAACCTGCCTTACTAAGAAAAAAAAAAAAAAAAAAAAAAATAGGGTACCGCAAGGGTGGCACTAGCGCCCGTCCTGTGAACTGGGAAAGCAAATCTATCGCCGTCTGTAATGGATTACGATGAGGTCCATCGCGGTAGGTGTAATATTTTAACCTTCATTCCTGTTACTTAGAAAAGACGATTGATAAAGCAAATATCAAAATATTTTTTTATAAATTGTCATCAGATTTATGCTTCTCGATAATCACAATAATATCACGAATAACAAAATAAACGTCTAGCATCAGATGTTTTGTTATGAACAAAACTAGACATACACTACAATAAGGTGGTATTTATTAGTAATTACTGAATTTTAAAAAGTGCATTCTACACTGCAAACACAGAATAAAATTAATATTTAAGAAAATATTTATTAAATATTTTTGCAGTGAAACACTTTGGGATGGAAGGCTGAGAAAATTAATCTATTTCATTTTTCGTTAATTTTATAAATGTTTGAGTTAGGTTTGGTTCATTTCTTCTTCACCATTTCCGCAGTTTCAGTCATAGCAGATTCGGACAAATAAAAACAATATTTTAGTTAACCACTTAAAAATAGTCACCGGCAGAGTAAGAGGTTGCAATAGTAAACACATGTCTTGCCACAATGCAGTCTAACAGAATGATATAAGTATTAAATCTCGCGAAGAACTGTTAGCATCTCCTTCCAGAAGAGAAGAAATGACACCAATTCAAAACTTAACGAACACCATAATCTGCATGCTGCTTTAAAGGAATAAAGTGAAAACCACACCTCACTGTGCGTTGGTTAAAAGAAAAATAGTACTTCTTCCACAGGTGCAAAGTTGAACGACTGTTGCACATAGATCTGAATGATGCTGACCGTATGTGTAAATAGTCTGGAGCAATGGAGGCGAGACTTATATAGACTTATCTTGCAATGTGAAGTTTCCCGAAACAGTATTGTAATTATTGGAATAGAATCAATGGTGAAGATGAGGAAGATGGAAATGATGAAGACAAAAATGATTTATGATATGATAATTATCTGTTATAGAGAAAAAAATGAAATGAAATAAATGGTTTCTTCTAGTCTACAATAGAAAAAAACAGCCATT
>BOPN01008469.1:10000-15000 GCA_017312705.2 Penaeus japonicus | reverse complement strand
TCCCTCTCCTTCACTCACAAAAAACATAGCTAGATAGAAAGGAATGTGCAAGATTGTATACCCATATGTCCTTTGGGACTAGCCCCACCCCCTCCTGTACTGCAAATAGCCAAATAGAACTAAACCCTAAAGAGGTTGACCCCACTGGGATAGAGAACACCCCTAAAGTAGACCCCTCTTTCACCCAAGAGGGCATCAAGTGGACAAAAGTGATTCATGTCATATAATCAACAGAGTAGTCAATGTAGTCCACAAGTTGGAGACTTTCGTCTTAGAGAAAGCCAAGGCCCACCATCCTCCTCCTCCACCCACTCCTACCCCACCCCCTTTAAGCAAGCCCCCCTAGAGCAGAGAACCCATACACTTAGCAGGCTTTTGGGAACATGTAATGAACAAGAGGGGACAAGAAAATTAAAGTGAAGAAAGAAAATGAGTTATAGAATCAGAAAAATATTGAGGAAAAAAACACTCAAAAAAGAAAGAAAGAAAAAATATATATTACAGGCATCCCTCCCATCAGCCCCACCCTCTTCCCCCTCCTCAAAATGCCTATGCCTTAGAAAGGCCCTATCCTCCTTCCCTCAGGAGCCAAAGAAGATAGACTTAGTGCAGAAGAACAGGGTGGACTCAAAACAGAAGGAATTATGGTGACAGGGAATTACAAGGAAATGTATGGGAGCAAAAGTAAATACAGGGAGGAGTTAGAGAAGCAAGGGGACTATAGAGAAGGGAACAGATACAGGAGGACCAAGTCACAGGAACATTGAGAAATTAGTAGGAACCAATTGGAGCGTGCAGTGATCAAGCAAGAATAAGAAACGAAAACACCCAATTGGATCGTGAAGAAATAAGAGGGAGACAGAGGCAAGGAGGAAAGAATGGTTACAGGGGTAGTTTAAGAGGTACCGCTTACCCGGGAACAGAGATCAGCCCTTAGCAAAGGCAAGTCGTTAGTCCCAGACTTCCTGGCCTTCGCAGAATGTCTGGCCTCCTTCCTAGGAGATTTAGAAAATTGATATATTCTAGATTCACTGTTTCGCTCACCCCCAACCCCAGGTCCCCCACTATGAAACAGAAATATAAAATACCCACCAAATTCCAAAAAAAAAAAAAAGATTATCAAGTGTTCCATCAAGTAAATGCCAGGACCAAATGGAAAGATAGAATCAATCCTTAAAATAGGATATAGCAACATGAGAGTGAAACTAATTCTATCGAGAGGAGATAAAACAACGCAAAGAATGAAAAATGAACCTAGAAATTAGCTTAATACATGCAGACAAAGATGGGACAATAAAGGCTTAAAAGAGCTAAGAGTTTAACACATTTGAGAGACAGGATACCGCTAATCCCCATTTGGATTCACAGGTAGATCTGGTGAAAGTGCAGGCAGAGAGTGAAGTACTGGTAGGTAGATTCTATAGCCTTGATTCCCCAACAGGAAAAGGATCGTTTCTTAAGAGGCAGCACTGAGGGATGCCCTACTTTCCCATGACACTAGCATTCTTTACTGGTATGCATTTCCAAAAATCAATAAAAATCTGGGTGAGGAATGGGGGACATGGCCTGGCAGGCTTTTACTCAGTGGCTGTAGTGCACCCATAGAGCCTGTAGACACTAACCTTCTAATCCCCTTTATCAGAATTACTTAAAAAGAGGCTTCAGGATATAATTCCTATGATATAATGCCCTTATATCCCTCCATTCCACAGGAAGAAGAGCTTGGGTAGTAGCAAATTTCTGCAAGAACATATGGCATGCACAAGGTTGATTAACAGATTTATACAAATTAAATGCTTCTCTCCACTGTTAAATCAGAGGAAATCGACCATCTTCTCACAAGGACCTCAGATTTACCTTGGAATTTGATAGAAAAAAACTACTTTTCTTAGATTCTCTAGTTTCCTACAAACAACACTATACAAGAAATCCTCAAATACTCATCAATATTTACATTTCCAGTTGAGTGAGCATCCTAACTTCATGTTGCAAGCACAGAACGTCGAAGTCAAAGCTAGACAGAGCTGGTCGTTTTGGCGAATCCAATTCTGACAAGACTCCTCCAATGACTTAAAGTCTGAGGCAAAGTGGGCATCTTACCAGTCTTCCTCCCTTGAGCCATCTCTCTATTCTTCATATATTGAGATACGGGAAGATGCAGTATTCTAGGATTGGTGCGACCTACACATAATCAGAACGTCCTGGAGTGTGGTAGATAAGTTGATATTGATGACCCCATCAGAATATCGTGTTTGATCTATTCATCAATGCAAACTTTGTTCTGAGTTTTACAAAGGTTTATCTTGTGTTTTAGTTTCTTCAAACATATCCAGTTGTTGAAATTCTCACCTTTTCCCTGCATGCTCTCAGAGAATGTCTTCCATTGCAACACTTCATTGCAAGTGCTCTTGAAGGGGGACTGCAGTTTATTCAACACGTCTTCTACAGGAATTGGTGAAATGGGAGATAAATTTAACTTGTTTCAATATACATCATCTATTAGGAATCGGACAACTGGATCTGGATCATTTACTTCGGCAGTGTTTGACTCTACAGATTAACCAGCAACTGGAAAGATATGTGTAAGCTGCCTAGATGCCTTTTGAGTTGACGGTTTTATCGAGGCATTTAACCGTATAGTGTTCAGGTTGCCACTTGGTGTCTGATGTATCTTCTAATTAGCTCCTTCCTACGAGCTTCCGCTACCTTCCAGCATGCCTCTCTTTCCTTTCCCCGTGCCTCTTCCTTCCTGTATATCTCTTTCTTGATCTCCTTACAACATAATTGCAGCATTGTAGTCATATCATGGATGCCAGGTCACCTTTGGGCGAAGATGCACTATTGTGGAATGACTAAGGCGAAGAATGAATGAGACCGGTTTCCTTCACCATCTTCGTCTGAGTGAGAAGTGTGTCCGATACAAATGTTCATATCGGCTGTCTTAAACTTGGCCTTTCTACCTATCTTATTTGTACAGGAAGTAACTACATGGATGGGAAATACTCAGACTTTATGAAAAATACCTACACTTACAGAAAGGGTGGATGGCAGGGCGAACGGGAACATACCTGAATGTGTAAGGCAGTAATCTAAGTGAGTGCGTGTGGGGAGCAGCTGGTTGGCAGAGCAGGGTTGAGAAAAGACGGTGATCGAGAGCCAGTCATCATCTGACATTTCCGTTCAGAGTAAAGGTTTTATACTGTAAACTTTTTAACATGATATGATAATGCCCAGAATGCTCCTTAAAAAGAACCAGCACTTCACAGCACGTAATCACCATTGCCCAAAGTAACACTGTACTAGCGCTATGTACACAGAAAATCATCTGCATGGAGTTAGAGGTAGTAGCGGCCATGTGATGGAAAAAAAACACCGGTTTATCGTCCTTTTTTTCTTAATCGTAAACTTTTCTCTTTGTCACTGCGCCATGTGAAACAGGTGAAAATATATGTGGACATCCTAAATGGTTGAGATATTTTCATTGTGATACTAAAATTTAAGTTTTGTAGATATATATAGCTAATTTAATTTCTAAGCCTATTTGAAATGAATTCCTAATTCTTCTATGGTCGGATATTAAGGGAAAAGTTTAGTGGGATACATGTCAAAGTTGGATTATCCTCCAGTATCCTGATAACGAATAGAATACAAAAATCCTTCATTTATCTGGCCGGTCTCCCCCAGCGCCAACGTATTTCCAGTTGAAGCAAAATATGTTGAAAACGCTTTTGGAGCATCTTGAACCCGATCCATCATTGCCACCACCATCCATACCTTCCCCTAAGCCACACCATCATTCGCCATTACCATCCACACCACGCTATCGTCACTTACCGGTTACAACAGCCACACCAACACGGTAATACCACTCATCCGCCTTACCGCCAAGACCATCACCACAGCAAACATCGCTTAGCATTTGGTGGTGTTAGTGATGTGGGAGGTGTGGCATGGTGTTTTATTTTCTTTTGTGATGAACATTTTCAAAGAATATTTTTATAATCCCTACATATACGCTGACTTGTGAATTTATTTTATGCATTTGTATGAAACCTGATATGCGATGGATCTAGTTACTTCAGAGATCAGAGAGGTTAATTGTAGTAGAAATAGGCTCACCTATCTTCTTGTAAGCAAAAATATTTCCAAAAACAATCTCGTACTGTATTTGTTAGGTTTTATGTGATTTCCGAATAAAGAGGATTAATTCCTATTTCATTTTGGTAAAAGAAAAAAAAAAATCAAATGAATGGACATATAAGGCAATGCCATATGTGGTTCTTCTACGGTTGACAGCTATTTGTCGAAATGACCGTATATGGTTTTGCCGTGGAAAAAAGGTTAACGAAATTTGTCTGCTGTACAAAAACCCGCCAAAGATTTGCAACTCAGTATACAGTGATGTCACGGTTTTGTGGTTATGGCAGTTTACGAAGAATATGCCATTACAGATCACCTGGACAAGGCTAGTTCGAAGTTTGAAATAAGTTTACTTATAATAAGATTCCCCACCCCCTACCCCGCCAGCACACACAATTTTTAGTATAGGGGACAACTCAAAGTCCAATGTACAGGTACCTTATTTTGTAGGTAGATCCTTACTTTATTTTCATCGACAGCAAACTTATATGAATATATGACTCCTTGTGCCCATATTGCACACAGGAAGATTCCAGAAGCTAAGAGTCAGACTTCCGGGTGAAGAAAATGTTGTTGTTCCTCTGCTCCCGAGAAGAGACTCTACCACAATGTATCATTTGTCTGAGGATATGTGTGAATACGTGTGTGACATATGCCCTTGGAAAGAGAAGAAGGAAGTGTTGCTTGTTCAGGTAGCTCCTGCGAAAGGAAAGAGTAATAATGTAGTAATAATGATAATGATAAATATTAATAACTATTTTTTGTAATATGAAAAATGCATTCACATCAATAACAATAATGATAATGATTATGGTGATCTTTTTTTTTTTTCTTTGATCTTCGTCATATTAAATTTATCA